>UZAF01016413.1:0-14153 GCA_900617895.1 Haemonchus placei | reverse complement strand
GGGGGGGGGGGGGGGGGGGGGGCGGTACATTCGTGCGATTCGAGCTGCGCGCGGCAAAGTGCGCGGCGAAATTCGCGGCGATTCGAACGACTCCGGCGCCTACTATTGGGGCACAAACTTGGAGAAGAATAGTTAAATAGGGTCAGCTGATTCTGCTAATCTACTCGACTTCAAATTTGGGTCTCAATAATAGGCGTTAAAGTCGTCAGAACCGCTATGAATTTCGCCGCGCATTTTGCCGCGCGCAGCTCGAATCGCACGAATGTACACACACCCATAAGAGGGCTGTAGAATTGCAAATGGAAAGTCACAATTTTTCACGGAAAGGATCCACAAACTCTCTAAATTATAATTTTGGATGATAAGGCAGAAGCCCACATAAGTGGCGATTCTCACCTGATAGATATATTCTGCTGTTTGGCCGCTCGAGATTCTGAGCAGCTATTTCTGTAAGTTCGGAGAGGTTTGTTGGGAATGCGTGACCGCACCTGAAGAAATGTGTTCAGCCTATATTTTCATTTCGAGAGCACATCCATGCCCAAAACTGAGTGATACCCAAGGAATCGTAATTGGATAAATCATCGGATACAATCACGTGGGAATCACCGATCGACCGCCTAGATACTTACGTCTTATAAACTTGATCGAGAGGTTGTGGTGTTTTCATCGCTGCTGTCATGATCAAAGATGACAATAAGTTACCGAATACCTGCCCGCTGTGCACTATCATGAAGAAGTAGCCAAAGAATCTGAATAGCAGAATGTTTGTAGATGCTGTGAAATTCAAAAGAGCCAGTAGATGAAGTTGGTCCGTGATTTTGTTATCACTCAATGTATTCAAGGATTGACGTGACGAAGGTTGCCTTTTATCTTTTTGATTTACTCCAATTCTTATACGGACAGTATTAGGTTTAAGGATGAGCAAGGAATAATGGCAGGAAAACTAGTGGTCGGCACGGAATAAACTGGCATTTTCCGAGCGGCGAGTGAAGTCGATGAATTAATGGTGGAGTCAGAAAAGAAGCCGGGTCGTCTCGCCTTGTGGTGATAGCTACCCTCAAGCTCGCGAGATCTTTGTACATGACCGTCTTTGGGCAGGACCCCAGAACACACCCTACCGCTCCCTCCCTACGAAGCCCGAAGAATAAGAGCAGTGCTTTTCGGTAACTTATATGTGGCAGTGTAATAAGCTGAAAGTTAATGACGGAGTGAAGGGGGCCTCTCACGTACTCACTGAATTTTCACAATTTAAACACAGCGCAGATCGAATTGTTTCCAATGTTATATAATAGCTTTCTCAAAAAATATGTAGGTGTCTACATCTGTCCCATTCAGACCACTGCCGATCACGAGCGCAACACAACGTGAAACTATGCGAAGTATCTCCTCATCACTTCTGCCCCATAATCCTGTATCAGCCGTCTGCGAACAAGGACAATCATGGAGGAAGAAGCAAGCAGTCAAAAATGAATCGGACGCGAAAGTTCAAGAGGCTCAAAAAAGTTGAAATCTCGGAAATTTCCTGGTTGTAATAAAGCACGGAAATTCCGTCACGGTATAGGCTCTGGGGAAAGTGGGTAACGGTGTATTAATCATGCTCTCCTTTGTGGTTAATCTACTACCATTATTTCGGATGTGGTTGTTGGAAACATAAATCCGTCGTAATCACAGTTCAGTAAATTATATTGCGTATGGCATCTTCGTAGCGAAGAACACATTTGCATTCTCTCCTTATTCCCTATGCACAACATTACCAGTTGTAGGTCTGGAATGGCTCGAAACCTCGCCACGTAAAAGGTTCCTTGATATGGCTCCGTTAAGGAGACCCACATGAGCAGGGAGGTAAACTAGAAAAGTACCTCAGGGTAAGCCAACGCAGTCCAGATTTGCTAGGCCCACTAAGTCTCGCAGCTGAAGGGAGGAACTAGCGAGCGGAAAGTCAACGATTTCTGGTCACGTTGTATCGCCCACGTTCCCTAGGCAGGCCACCATTGTAACGGAGCCAAAGTAGGCGATGTAGCCGAGGCGACGACAGTTGGTGAGGGAAGTTGATTGAATTTACTCACCGAACGATGACCGTGTTCTGACTTTCAATATTTACACGGGCATAACGAATGCCCATTTCTGTAATATAGGCGCACTTAGCTCCCCATAAGCAGGAACCTGTAAATGAAGTCGCCGATAGAAAAGTGATATTTTGATTTGAATTTGTACCTGCTATGCCCGCCAGGATAGAGGCTGGAATAAGTGATGAGTAGCTGAAAAAAAGAATGATAAATGCTAAAGAAATATTATTGGAATGCAAATGATGTAAGTGTAAGGATAACATGAAAACATTCGGGTCACATAGAGGAGCTGCAAAGAATGAAATTGGAGGATATCAAAAGGACCAATATAAACCGCTAGAACATAACATCAGCGTTTCCTAGTTACTTCATTGAATAATATTCATCAGCCCAAACCGTGGAACACCCCTACTTAGAACTTTGTCTGAAGAGCAAGTTTCTAGAAGACCCATGTATACAGATAACGCTGCTTCACGTATGTTTGTATTATAATGGATGATTTGTCATTTATTCGAAATTATATGCATAACCGCTTTAAATAGCTTGATCTGTTAATTCGTACCACATAATGTACCCAGAGAATGGTAAGCGCTGTCCAGTGGAAGAAATTGTATGAGCTGTGTGAATTTCCCAGGTATCACCCATGTTATTAAGCGGAATTTATGAGGAACAGAGAGGAACATTTCGAGGACTTTAGACCTTACCATGCATATCATTGAGCACAGCGAAGTTTATATAAGAGAAGCAGCATCTTAACAGCACGCAGGCATCAGCACAGAAGCATTGGAAAAGGTGGAAAAAGAAACAAGCAGATTGAAGACAAATCTGCCTTTTCATTGATTTGCCATTGTCATAATCCTAACCAGTAGGAATTTTCTGAGTGATGCGATGAAAATTTTTCCTGCTGTATCCCCTAGTACGACGAACTTATTCCCCAAGTATGCCTACACCAACATCCCTTTCTTATGCGAAAAAAGTGCATCATAATTAACATGAATGTGCCTTTACCTTCTTGATCTGTTCATTCCTTGCCTCTAAGGAAAAAGTAAGGAGAATCCTATAACATTTAGCTTACCTTGGACGGATATTTACAGCCATATAGAACACGTGGCTGCTCGTAGCGACAATTAACGTGAGCTTACAACCAAGTCGATTGATCATGTAAGTTGGAACAAACAGCGATGAAATGGCCAATGACAAATAGAGGACACTGAAATTATGCCTATGTTCTTGCTGACCGTTTAGTGTAGAGCTATTTTATTTAGCTGCTTGGAGAGGATGTGTGGCACAATCAGGTAAAGCTATGAACCTGCTGTAGGAGTGAACTTTCTTCATCTTTCTCTGGGTCTGGGTCATATTTATTCTCCTTTTTTTTCTTCATGCTTTCCATAATTATTTAATCTTTGTTCAAGCTCGGAAGGGTGCGGTAATAGCTACCCTTATAGTGTAGTTAGCAAATTTCAAAAGGCTAGCGTTACACTTCTGGAAGCGAAGTTGCGGTATCCTCGAGATGCTTAACCAAGTGTTAGTTTGCGCTACCTTGCGAATATGATTGGGGACTAAAACTAGTGTTGTGATTATATGAATTCATTTCCAGTCTCCATGAAAACTTTCTGGTGGCCTGCCTCGTCGTGGAGTGTCTTCGAGACTCCATTAATTAACGGAGTCAACGTTCAACAAATAAAATAGTAAGTGCGGATATTACCGCTACGAAAACACAGAGTAATAATAAATATGTCATTGTCCAATGACACCCAACCTACGTCTCCTCCTCGTTCGAGGTAGTCTGCGGACCACGCTTTGTGCTGGCCCGCAGACTTGGACGACGAACTCAGCTTCGCAATTTTCAGCTAACGCTTAGCCATTTCACTTAACTGAGAATAAGATCAGGTTGTCTCCAACCTTGGGCAGTCGACGTTAATATTAGGTTGGCAAGGGAGTACTTGCACAAAAAAAATGTAGCGTTAATAATTTTGCATAAACAGTGTGGAGGCGATAGCAAGGGTGATGAAATTTTAGGACATTTCTTGGATAATCAACACAAGTGCCCAGAAGGGCCTGCTCGTGGGCTTTCGCAACATAACCATCAATGATGGGACGGTAACAGATCGCACCATGACTTTCTACGATGCACACCACGGGAAACAAGCGAGTGCAGCTGTGGAAATTATCAATAACCTATTCGCTGGAAGCACTCATCACCGATCAACGTCAACATTAGGTTGAACCTTTTCTTTGCAGGAGATATTGACCTTCGACGTAACACAGGAATCGCCTCACAGTTGTGTGGGGCTTGAAGGAAACCATAAACTATGAGTTGCTCAGCGCAGACTAGAGAGTCGCAGCTCTCGATTACCTCTATGTTCCCGGCATTTGGTCAAGGCCGTCAGGAAAGTGGTCCAAAACCATGACTCAGGCACCTACAACGGCTACGCATGTCGAAATTTCACTTAAGATACCCATCAAAATCTCATGGGTCTTAATTGCTTCCAGGTTGTTCATCAGTCGTACTCTCTGAACGTTACCTTTTCTGAACATCGCATAGTACGCCTTCTCAAGCATCACCTTGTTGGAAAAAAATTCGTGACTTTTCATTGCCTGAAAGAAGCAGTTAACGGCTTCTTTGAGTCGCAGTTTCATGACTTCTGAACAATGACATGTTCAGAGGATAAGAGGAGGTTCTTTAGGACTTTCGGATTCTTCTGTACTGCACTTGAGCACAACCGAACGATTTTGCACAATTTTTTAGATAAAAAAATGATGAGAAATCGTTGCGCTAGCTTGCCTTAATAACACGGTATTCAGAACCTCGAAGTGACTCGATAACGCATGCGGTCTTAGAGCCGATCTGAAGGGCTACCCCTCATTGTATATCTCTTTACTTCTAGCCGATTTGATCGCCCGGTTTCTACTCAAGGGAAGGAAACTTTCTAAATCATTTAAAGTTGTTCAAAAAGCTTTCACCACAGTGAACTTCACTAAGCTGGTGCTCGTCAGAAATAAAGTAAATGACAATAAAGCCCATTAATCGAATGGCAAACGAAAAAATAGACCGTTCCCGGCTTAGCCTTTTGAATATGTGGTTTTTTACAATCAGGTTAACTACTTACGCCAGGCTGTCCGCGCCAAGTTCGTTGTTCACTGAAGTTTGAAGGTTCGAGAGGCCGTTGAAAGCTGAGAAAAGGAACAGAAACGCCACCGATATGATGAGGAGATTGGCCTTGAACAGCGAAGATTCACGACCAAGTGTATGTAGAGAGGGAATTTTCGAAATCGTTTGAGGTTGGTCAAAAACCTAGTTAGTAAGCGATTTTTTTGTAAAGTTCAAATAGGGGGAGCCCTCCTTTTCTTCACAAATGTTCATCGAAATTAGCTTTGACAGAGAAAATGAGAAAATGAGATGACAACCGCGATATAGCCAACCTTAATCTTCTGCATTACTTTGGCAACTTTAATCTTCTCGTTACCACTCAGCATAGCACGCTTCTTCTTCCGAATAATCTTCGCGAGGAAATCTTGGCTAAACTTAACGAGTGTAAGTGGAACGAGTGTAAGTGATTTGCCGTCGAAATTCTATCATATTTAACAGCTAATTATTGCCAACAGCTAACTTGTACAGGTATGCGGCGCTTTCTGGCATGTCGTCATGATCCACACTGGTCATCAGATGTTGCATAGTGACCAGGTGTTGTCGACGAGCGAATCGTCGGCGACTGCCATGAACAGGGCAGAAAGGATCATATTCCGGAAGGCGGGCTACCTGGAAAACTAGTATTACTCAATTGTTTCCTCTGTGTCAGGAGAAATATGTATTAATTGTATTCACTCGACATTCTGTTCACCTTGGAAATTATACTCTGATCGTCTATTCCCCTACTTTTCTTTTCAAAAGCCAGCCCGAATATCATATGAGGCAAGAAGCAATGTTATAAACCGATAAACACCTAAACAACACAGGCTCAATATTTACTGTGTACCTCACTAGCTGCTTCCCGCTGCTGCTGCTCTTCGTCACTGAATGAAGCGCCTCGAAATAGGTAAGCACTGAAATTTGAATCAATCTGAATGTACATTCGTCTGAGGAGTGCATTCACTTCAAGAGTTCAACCCAATTAAGATTGACTGGAAGCTACTCCGCAAGAGCGATGAAGAGCATTCGTTATATGATTTCCATTTGCACTGATAAGCAATGCTCCCACCATCAATGGCATGTGCACTCGCGTTGAAGCGTATACCTCGCACAAGAGGCATGACACGATCTTATGAAACTGACCATCCGAATAGGTAAACGAAAAAATGAATACCTCACGGGCGAGAGGGGGACTACATGGCTTCAAGGGTGATCTATTTGGTCACTTGTGAGGCCTGCGGGGACGAATACATAGGTGAGACCGGGCGGCCTTTAGTATGTAGGATCAAGGAACACCTAGCTGGTCTGAAGAATTCAAGGCCTGAAACCCCCCTCGGAGACCATCGTAGGAATCGCCACGGAGGGGTAGAGTTTGAAGTCTCAGTCAGGATTTTGATGCGGGAGCCCACGACCTCCGCGCGCAAAACTATGGGAGCGTTTCGGATCCGCGCAAAAGACCCCAAAATTAACCGGAAAGACGAATGCCTGGCCATAACAAGTGAACTCGCCCCGTTCATCGACCTGTGTGGGCTACAATTGCCACCGGCTTAAAGTCGGGGATCAGGTCACCCGGGGCCCACCCACTGCGAAAATTTTTAAATAGGCAGTTTGAAAGGTGGTCTACATGTCGTCTCCTCTATTTCTAAGGTGGGTTCCCTTGTTGTGGTTTACGAGACCTGTCCAGATATCTGTAGGTTTACTTGGGCTAACTGAAGTCTGAAATGGTGCATGAGTTGGATGAATCTCAATTTCTTTTTGGCTTCCAGGTCCTGACGAAGGCGGTAACGCCGAAACGTTGACTGAATAAAGTGCTGTACCATCTTGGCTGAGGCTATACCACACACCATCATACCGAACTCACACGATGCCAAGATTCATAGAAAGTCTTTCATGGTCAAACGTATTCAGTTTTTCAACTTTTACAAGACGGTTACACTTGAAAGTTTTACTTTGGTTTTATTCATCGCCTTATCATTCTGGAACAATTAACACTTCAAACTTGAGAGTATGCCTCAAAATCAACTATTTACAGAGGTAGGGCATCACATGATTTCTGGTACCATATTGTAGATCTTGAAGATCTGATTTTGAGTTCATTAGTATATTTTTAAATTAAAAACACTTTAATTTGAACTCACGCTCATGGCAAGTAAAAACAAACAAATCGCGAGTTTGAAAAAAAAAACAAAAAATCAAAAAACTGCAGACAAGAAACAAAGAAAAGGGGAAAGTACCATTTTTCTTGCCGTGATTCCGTCGATGGTAGTAAAATCTTCCCAAGGTCACGGAACGAAAAGGGCTTCGGCTCTTGGAAGAACTCTTTCGGCCTAAAAGGACTGATTTATTTCACAGCACTACGATGGAGAGTGATGCTCTGAAAGTACTCAGCTTATGGAGATTCAGACCCTGACCCCTTGGTAGATACTGTTACGCCGTGCTTATCACTGTTTGCCCTGTTCAGTCGAAAAGGCCTATCAATTTTAGGAATAGGCAAAGCAATAGGAGTTTNCATTAGTATATTTTTAAATTAAAAACACTTTAATTTGAACTCACGCTCATGGCAAGTAAAAACAAACAAATCGCGAGTTTGAAAAAAAAAACAAAAAATCAAAAAACTGCAGACAAGAAACAAAGAAAAGGGGAAAGTACCATTTTTCTTGCCGTGATTCCGTCGATGGTAGTAAAATCTTCCCAAGGTCACGGAACGAAAAGGGCTTCGGCTCTTGGAAGAACTCTTTTGGCCTAAAAGGACTGATTTATTTCACAGCACTACGATGGAGAGTGATGCTCTGAAAGTACTCATCTTATGTACATATGAAGCTAACATGGACAATCACAAAAACGGTAATTCACTGAGATTCAGACCCTGACCCCTTGGTAGATACTGTTACGCCGTGCTTATCACTGTTTGCCCTGTTCAGTCGAAAAGGCCTATCAATTTTAGGAAATAGGCAAAGCAATAGGAGTTTAATAAGAATACTCCAGAAGGGTGACATCATTCATCGGTGTCAGATACCTTCCTATCACTTATAATTCACAACTTTTACCCAATCGAATTTTGAAGCGGTCGAGATTAGAACATAAATTTGGGCAAGAATCGAAATAAGAATTTGGGCAAGAACCCTACTATAGAACATGAAACTTTTGATAGGCTGTTCCTTTGAGATGTTTTCCTCACGCGACTCCCTGTCCTGGCTGGGCCAGTGCTTGAGATTACTCACACATTTCCCACATACCTCTTTTTTTAAGTCGAAATTTCCCTCTTATGCCAAGATTTCCCTCTTATTGTTGAGGCTTTTCTAGAGATCATTAGGACTTCTGATCCGGCAGTCAGGTGATACAATCTAAAGCCAAGCAAGAGCTCGTATTGAGACTGTTCTATTTTACTCAACAGCCCTCCTTATCTTACCTTTAAGTAGTCTGAGCATCTCCCAAACCAAATGCTAAATTGCTAAAAAGTTCATGACATTGTTAGACACTAATGAGCTTAATCTTACACGTAACCAGCACCAGAATTCGGAAGGAATGGTAATAATCAATAGCCTGTGATTGGTATTAGGTTGATGCATAATTATTGCGGATTTTTTCGAACAAATTTTACTTAAAGAAACTGTAGAAATACTAAGCAAAGACATATTCAAATAATTACTCCGAAACTTATTCACCTTCTACGTCAAGCACTGCTTTCCATTGGTTAGTTAGTCGGATCCCAAAAGCGAAGAAATTTTGATCCTTAAGGGCGATCCACGCCTTGACATCGGCCATTAGGTCAACCAAATCGGCGTGACTTCTGTTCTCTAGCCATTTTTTCGATGAACGGTTGACGAGATAATCCATAAAAGTTTCTGCTGGTGAGAATGGCAGATTTAGGGGCAGTTCCCATTTCTTGGTTGGCTCTGTCTGATTGATCGATCGCCGAAAAGTTACTGAGATCGCGGAATGACTGTGCCAACTTCCAATTTTTCTCGAAGTAGTTAAGCCAAATTTCGCGGATATGCGGATGGTTTTTTGAGTATCTTCTTGTAGAGGAAATCAAGTAGATCATTTTTGGAAAAAACCCGAACTCAATATTCAAATCCTATCGAGAGAAAAAAGGCCGCGAAAAAATCCGCAATAATTATGCACCAACCTAATAGAATTGCAACTTCTGCTTCAGTACCCACAACCAGTCAAGTAGGCAGAATTGGTCCTGTTCACATAGCCTCTCGACAAGTAAAAGAATTATTTCCTTTAACCATTCTACGTTTAGCAACTCAAAGGTCCTATCTTGGGTCTCGCAAAGAGAATATCGTTCAAATTAGTGCTGATCTGCACAATAAGATTCTCTTACTGCTTTATGCCCTTTCTCAATAGCAGTCTATGATTTTCAACGACGCTGCTCAGCACTCCAGATTGAAAAGTCTGATTTTCATGTTTTCCTCCCCTAGAAGCCAAATAGAAATTCGAGCCCGGGCCCGCCGTTTGACAAGCAGGGCCTATAGGCTACGTATGCAGCGAGTTTGAAAGATAGGGTCGTTTTGAAAGACAGCGCAGTGTAATCTCTAGCCAAGCAGGCATTACCAACAGGAATCGCAGCACATTCGAAAAAGAAGTTGAACTAAGCTTGAACTTCAGCCATGCAACCTATGGAAAAAGGCTGTTCACTTCACAACGCACCTCTTACAGCATGTTTCTAATGGAATAAGGTCGATTTCAGGGTTTTTATAGAGTGGCACCGCCTGTTCACGTTTCTTAGAGATTGCGCCGAATTTCTGCAGCACATGTATCGATGCTTTTCGGATGGATTCGAGAGCAGGTGACCTGAATGATTTTGACTGAGCTTAAAAACTTCTCAAATCAGAAAAAGTTAAGTAAAAGAAATAAAACAAAAGTATGAAACTAATCAAGTCTTCGTAACCAAACTCGGGTCTATGTAACAGTTTTAGATTGATGGAAGTTACCGATGACTTGACTCATTCGATTCTATTATAAATAGTTGTGCTGAACCGATACGGTCCTACAAGTCATGAAACACTCATACAAGCGTTATTTGGTATTTTGTGTTAGAAAGGAATCTAGAGGGGAGGTGGTATAGTAGCAAGTGACGCACTATCCCATACGTATGGTCTAAAAAAAAATCTGGAAATCTAATCCTGGATCGGATCTGCATCCATCTTTGTTCCCAACAAACCATCCCTTCGGCGTCGGTTTGTTGGGAACAAACTCAGGTGGGAGGATAAAAAGCACTGTATTTCAAATCGTCAGGGTAGAGGAAGTCATTGTATCGGCTAAACTAATACGCACTCAATCCCTCACGACTATCCTGGGTTGAAGTCGTATGCGGACGCGCTTTCCAGAACGGTATTTATAAACGCCCATCCATTGGGTTACTGCTAAGATTGCACTAACATGTAAAGAAAAAACAGTAAAGTGAGCCTTAGCGAAGCCTTCAGAGCAAACAACAAGTGGTTTCGCACTGTAGTTAAGTACGGGCCCGAATGAGCCGCCGATCTCGACGGGTTCCTATCCCACCTGAAGCCGCGCTTTTTTCGCTGATACCCCTCCGCCGTGTTCGAGAACTCCCACCTATTCTTAAGGGCCTCTGGTACAAGTTAAGACGATTTTGCAAGAAATACGTCATGTTCGGACTATTGAATACCCATATAGCTAGTGAGCCGAGATTCTGTGGGAAGAAGCCTAAGATTTGGCCTGAGATAAGCTGACTTTGCGCGGCTCCTCATATTAGTGACCTCCTTGTATAAGTGTCATGTACCCTATCTACAAATCATCGAGCAGCGTTGGCAAAAGACGTATCAAAATATAGAAAGGCGTTCGAATATGAAGAAAACAAAATCAAAGTTGTCAAAAACTTTCCCCACTTGCTTCGTCGCTTCCGATCCGCTCGTTGTCGCTCGGCTTCTTCGGCGATATCTTCTTTAGCCAAACCAAGAGCTTGCAGTTCTGCCTCGTCTATTTTGATCATTTGCTGAAGAGGCATAGGTTAAGGGTTGTACCCCCCGTCAAGATATTAGGTCATCCAGAAATGTGGATCGAGCTAATTTTCTTTGGCAAAAAATTATAAGCGTCTCAATTTTGTTTTTAACAGTTTTGAAGTACAAATATAACGGCACAATCACATACAAAACTTTTTACGATTTTTCCGAAGAGACTTTGAATGGAGTGATCTAAATCTCAAGGAAATAGGTTGAAGAAAGTGGGAAACTCGGAGGAGCTTTGCTGTGACATATTGTGGCGCTTATGAACGACACGATATGAGGATTGAAAAAAGTGCGTCGTATGAATGTTGTAAGAACCAGGTGACTCGAGCTATTTCATTCTGTCGTCTTGCCCCCCTACTAAACAAGTCCTTCCCAAATGCCGTACCTGTGACACTTGTGACTCCATGAATTCGGCTCGTGATCCTCGAGATGAAGATGACCTTAATTCAGACGGCGGATCGGCAATCATATCCCAAGCATTAGTGTCAGTCATTTCTGAAACTAAAGAGCAACTTCGAACTGTTCACTTCATAGTAACTTTCATTTTCATATTTTTGCAGCGACTCTTTCCGTGCAATGAGGAGCCAGCCTACTCTAAAACAGAAGATTCTCAGCAAAGGGAGCCAAAAAATATTGTAATGTCTTGAGCAACCTCAGTAAGACTTTTTTGGAAACCTCGCGGCGCTGAGTAGATAGGGTGGTATCGGTGGCACTACAGATCACGCTCCAATCACCCATTATCTTCTCTTTGAAGTTCATCAATACGAGAGCATGGCATGCCGCTCTATGTAGCCTTCTAGCTCTTCCTCGTCATACATCCGTTGAGAACCATTACAGTGGGATAAAATAAGACAATCTTTGAAAACTGCGATACCTAGATGTTGAATTTTAATCGAGTGTATCAATGGAACCCGTGAGAAACCCGTGAGTGATTTTGTGAGAGACTCGTGGATGGTGATGGGAATGAAAGAATTGCGCAGGAACCCCGTAGTTGAGCTGGCAGGGAGAGCAATTCAGCTGATGGACCAATTTTATAAACTATGCGTTAGAATACTGCTAGAGAACCCCACCGAGTGAAGCTTATCGCGGGAAAAAGAAAAAGAAACGTCGTCTTTATACTGACTAAGGTTGGCATTCTCGAAAGCTTCGTTCTAATCGTCTGCTCCGTCAGTGAGAACTGCACGAACTAAAAACACGAATCTTCCACTTCAGTTTTTGATCAGTCTTTTTCCAGCACAACAAAACATGTGGAAGGTAGTTCTGGGCGCTCTCACCCCCTTATAGTCGTCTTAATTTGTTTATTCATTTATTTATTTATTGAAGACGTTGCGTAAGGCAAACGTGGGAAAATTGCTATCGCTAACAACAAAACGTTACCTAATTATACGATAAGAGCTTTTTCTTAGCTTGGAGTTTGAAAAGTACAAACATGGAAGTGGTGAACATTTAATTTTAGAGATATAAAAATAGTACCAGCTCGGCAAGTAAAGCTGTAACGTCTAATGTTGGTTCTCGGCGTTGCATATGAAATTTTCACTTGTCCACCTCTGGTTCTAGATTCCAACTTTACATAGAATTAGGATACATCGATTCTAGCAATACCAGTCAGCAACTTGAACACCATACATATATCATAAACCTTCCTACGAGACCGTAAACAGTGCAACTGTAAACTATTATTCCTTGAATTTGGTCGAGGCACTTTACCATAAGTGGCATCACCAGATCTAACAACCCGCTTTCAAGTGAAATTACCTTGGATTTTCTCAATCAACTGAATATCCTTCATCTTATACTATCAGAAAAAAGACGTTCCACATTCAACTACGGGACGTATATACGTTTTGTAAGCTCTCAGTAAAATATCCTTATCACTAATCGCTAAACCTTTAAAGACTTGGTATGTTCGGAAGATAGCCTTTTTAAATATAGCCGTATAGCGATTCGAGAAACTAAGCTTCTTGTCATAGTGGAATCCCAGGTCTTTAACTGAAGAGACCTCAGTAAGGACATGATCACCAAAACGATAGGTATTTGTAATGCTAATGAAAGAAATTCTCGTGTAAACAGTTTCCTCCGGTGCAACAAGCAAATTCCAGTCACACGACCAATCAAAAATACAGTCCGAAGCCTTCTGAATCCTTTCTGTATCATCACTGCCTTCCAGCTTCCTATAAACCTTGATATCATCTGCAAATTGCTTGCAAACAACCCCACATCCTTCTAGTAATTCTGGGAGCTCCTGAGTATATATAGCAAAACGAATAGGTGAACTAATAATAATAGTGCAAGACCCTTTGGTTTCCCGAAACCATCAGAGGTAGTTCCCTTCCACAATATGACACCGGCCGACCTCCAAATAGCGGTCATAAACTGAGCTGAGACTACAAGTTAGTAACTAGCATACCGGACAACCCAGCACATTAGTCAATTTAATCGCTGAAACCTTGACGAAGTGATACAGATAAGTGGATGATGAGCATTCCCTAAGTGCAACGGAATGCACTAAAAAAGAGTATTATCTCATAAACCAGAGAACTGAAAGGCCAGCAAAGATCGAGAATGGTTCCCAGATGCTCGCTATAGTGCACGCTATCCAGGAGAAACAGCTGCAGCAACGTGCAATGCGGGATGGCTTGCCGCCGCTGAGAGCTGCTTCGACTATTTCGTTGTAATTTTGCATGAAATCTGCTGTTCGCACCGAGACGATAAGTCATCGGTTAAATGAAAAGCACTTCGAATTATGAATAAGCTCTTGAGACAGGATTTTGAAGGCTTTCGTTTTCTTTCAGAAATGAGGATGGACGCGTCATGCATGTATCCCCAAGAAGGAAGCCTCCAATGACCAAAACTCTCACAGACCACTGGCTCTAACACAGTTTATGAGCTGTAATGAAAGTCTTCTCTCGGAATAATCAAACACTACCTTCTTCCCTGCGCTGCGCTTTTTTAGCCTGTTTATAGCGTTGAACAAAGAGT
>UZAF01016412.1:65690-78215 GCA_900617895.1 Haemonchus placei | reverse complement strand
AATGGACTTCGTTTTCGTTTTTAAGCTCAAATTAACCGTTTCCAGTTGGCTCTGCTGAGTCGCACTGATTATGAAGAGAACAAAAATCTAGGCGCCAAGATTAGAGTTAACATATAGTTATAACTACTTATAACATATAGTTAACACATATATAACATAATTAAAATTTAAACACTTTATTATTTTTGATAAATTCGAGCAGATGAAGAGCAAACAAGCTCAATCACACAGACCAAGCATAGGTGCAGTCGAAACAATTGTCGGTACGATTACGAAGTTCAAAGTACCAAGTACCCTGGCATTCATAAGATCCTTGCTGCTTTGGCTTTCTCCATAGGGTACTTCTCCATAGTGTCAGTACTTCACCAGTGGGCTGCCCACTCTGAACACAACCGCCGACATTCATATAATTGAACAAGAACAACGCAATGTCACACGGCCTTGTCGCTTTCAAAAACAACGAGGTAGGTAAACCGTTGCGGTAACTAATACCGTAGAAAAGCATCAAAGCATCCGGGAAGAAGATACCGAAAACTTGCCTCGCTCCTGAGCTTGGGCAGCCATATGAAGGGGCATAACCAGCCCACACCATAGAGCGCTCAGCTCAACCTTCACTCAATGAAACAGCTCAGGCATTAGATTACTTTAATGATTATGTAAAAAGAGCCCTTTCTGTAGGACCGACAGCCAATGCCTTGAGATTCCCCACACTGGTGAAGCCTCCAAGTCGTGTTACCTTGACTAGATGACAAAAAAGACCTAGAAGTCGCCATGATCTATAAATGATTTCCACAAAACTCCCTCTAACGTTTTGGGCTCGAGCCCAAGATTAACTTCCCAATTAATCATGAATTAATGCAGATGCGCTTCGGAAAAGAACCGCTCGTCTTCACACTAAAATAGCATTAACTAATTACACTTTTCGGAAAGTATTCGTTGTGAAAGTGCACTAAGTGATAACCTGAGAAGAAAACTCTAATCACTATCTATGAAAATGAAATGGAAACAGTTAATTTGAGCTTAAAAACGAAAACGAAGTCCATTATGTCATCAAAATACCAAGATAAACTAACCTGAATATCCGCAGTCGTCGGGAAAACCAAAGAATTATTTAAAAAGAAACGTCGATTACGGTAGGCGAGTGGCGGCGCAAGTGGTGCAAGTGCGTCTAGCAGTATTACAAACGGGCTGGTTTGCATATCTCAAAAGCGGGTGCCCGCGTTAACCACCCAACAGGCTGATTCCGAGGCGAGGTCGCCTTTCGGACCTCTCATCCTGCCGCGTGATGGTATGGGTTAGAGTGTACGACAACGGAAAAATTCCGTTGTCGCACACTCTAACCCATACCATCACGCTCGTTTTCGTCGATCTCGGCGTGAACATCAACACAGAACAGAACTGTTTCTTTCTGCGCCCGCGCACAAGTCGCGGTAAATCCGGGCCTGATGCGCGGCAATGTTTCGGGACTTTATCCCTGAAAATGAATGGCCGTCCGTCTCTCCCAACCTCAACCATTGGACTACTTGGCGTGGTCGGTGTGAGGGCAGATTGCCTGCTACACTCGCCGCAAGTATCGACTCGCCGGAGTCGGCTTTGAAGAAGACGTGGGATTAAATCGACGTCAAATACCTGCGGTCCGTCATCGGCTCGTAACTTAAGCGTCTGAAAGCTGTCGTGAAGGCCAAATGAGAATCGCTCTCAATTTTGTTTCACACCGGTCATAACAAACAATGGGCCAAGTCTGATTGCTTTTGATCGAGCATTGAGTTGAGTTTTGATCGGATTATGTCTTTTCCCAGGTAACAATACTTTTGAACCGCCCCTGTGCAGAATGACATGCTGTGCTTTCAAGGCAATTATGGGTAGAATTTCAATATTTGCGAATTCAAAGCGCAGTTTACTAAAATTTTGAGGTATCCTTTTCAAAATGAAACCTGGAAGTATTGTTAGAGAATATTGCATTGGTGGCAAAGAAAGCGAGAAAATCCGTCGATTTTGCGAAAAACAATGCTTTTATCAAAACGGTGTTATAAGTGGTTGAACGAGATCACAATAACGGAAGTTGTGTATAGGGGTACTTGGATGAGAATTCAGTTGTTGCAATTGCAAAGAGCTGATTACGTCAAGCTGAAACTGTTCAAGACTATCTTCCACTGTCGCCATGAGCCANACAACATTGTTCAAACTCATCTGCTATGGGTGTGGCATTCAGACGATACAATCTTTACTCCCTCACAACGTCCAATCTAGGACGTTTCCAGATTTGACAGTGCCACATATGGAGTACTGGGACGTCACAAATTCATAAAAGAGATTTCTCAGTAACCATTTTTACCGTGAATTGTGCCTTTGAGGAAATATCATTCCTTTCAGCTTTGAAATTTGTTTGTTCTGCCCTTTTCCCGTTCGGCTTATGGCCGCCAAGGGTTAAGGATGGGGAAGCACTTGGAAGACGATTGCTGAAAATGCTCCAGCGATAATCAAACACAGGAAGTCATTAACGTATAGAAGAATTATTACGACCAACTAAACAATTACACAAGACCTCATATAGTTTGAAAACATTTGTCAGCTCCATTATCGATTCTCCTTAATGGAATTACGAGGGAAGCGTTGACTCTTTGGCTATCCTAAACTTCGGAGAACTTTTCATGGCATCTACACCTGGTCAAATAGCACTCCTGCCGAAATCTAAACGTCAAAGACAGCAGCCCCTTTATGCCAACAATTCCTGTACAACTTCATTTTTTGTTCCTTTCTTGGAAATAAGAACACTATCACAAAAATATTATTTAACGGCAAATGAAAACCTTCATGGTCCCCCCCCCCCCCCCCCCCTNTATTTAACGGCAAATGAAAACCTTCATGGTCCCCCCCCTCCCCCTTTAGCGCTATATCATCACCTTCAAATAGATGTTAGAAGTTTATAGAAAGATAAATTAAGCAGAAAAAACTCTTCTTTGATTAAATATATAATACTATGTATATGTATCACATACTCCAAACCAGTGAATGTTAAAGACAAAAAAAGTGATCCAATCTTCAGA
Organism: Haemonchus placei; assembly: GCA_900617895.1. Taxonomy (NCBI): domain Eukaryota; kingdom Metazoa; phylum Nematoda; class Chromadorea; order Rhabditida; family Trichostrongylidae; genus Haemonchus; species Haemonchus placei. The sequence continues at coordinate 75,168 of UZAF01016412.1, read as the reverse complement.
CATAAACCCGACTCAAAGAATAAATAAAAACAATTACAGGATATTGCAGCAAAAGACTTAATCTTCTTTAGAGTGCTCTCTTTTCTCGGAAGTCTTCGTGTCGTTTTGTGATTCACACTCCTGCGTGGGAATAGACTCCGTTTCATCGTAGAAGGGACTAGGTGCAGTATCCACCAAAGCCGGAAGATCATCATCGGTAACTACCGATAGCTGTGTATCTGCTGCGCTCAGATCTTGTCGAGAGTGGCTCAATGCAGTTTCTTCCTCTGATGGGCTAATTACAGAAGCTATGTTCGACTTTTCCACCCCAGCTTCATCTGGGTCATCGCCTATATCAAAACGAATGTTGCTTGAATCATGCTGAGGAGGTGAGCACATAGATGTGTCCGAAAAATCTTGAGTATAATCCTTTGGGCGGTCTAATTCAACCGCTGCAGAGGAAATTTCTTCCTGTGAAGGTTCGATTTTGTCTTGCTGAGGAATAACAATCTCTCCTCGAGGCAGAAACTTCTCTTGAGATGATAAACTCTGAAGAACTTCTTCAATTTTTTCACCACCATCACAAGAAGCGGTCAATACACGTATGTCTAGCTCGGTAAACGCCTCCTAAAATTGGTGCTCATGAGAAGCCGTATTCAAAGCAGGATTCTTGAACTTACGTATATCTGTGGACTAATAGATGTTCCAAACAGGCGTGTGATAGCCGAAAAAGGAAATAGGAACCGGACACATCGTCCAATGAAAGGTACAAAGTGTAGGCAGAAAATCTCCACGGCTCTTGGGAAAAGCGTTGACGATGAGTGACCAAGTAACCACATTATTATGCTTCGCAATGAGTCTCGTAGGCACAATACAACACTTTGTATCTGAAAGCATTGATATCTACAATATGTAAAGCTGATCAGTCAAAAATAGTTTCTGCTTCATCGGACGTATTTCCTCTAGGCCACGGACTGCCATGGTTTTGACATTCACATTTAAACAAAGAATTGTTTAAACCCAGTTTCGCGATGGGCTTGCACTAAATATCTATTTGTGAAACAATCCCGTCTCCGAAGAAAATGGGCAAGGAAAAAGTGTAGGACGGCAATGTGCTATTGTGGGTTACGGTACGGAGAATATTACACGCAATCGAAAGTTTCGAAGCCAACTCACTAGCATGGGACTTGGAGTGAAGCGCAAATTGTTGAGGGCCTCCAGTATAGTGTTCCCATAAACACATATATCATCCCACATTGAGATCTCAGGCGATGGTTGCGGTGGCCCACTAGTTGGACCTCCGCCATCCGATAATAAAGAAATCTCTCCACTGGACACGGACAACACCTTCGTTTCGTTGAGAAACCTGAAATCAAATTCCTAAGTGAAATTAGGCATCAAACGCAACGCAGCAAAGGTCATTAAGTTCACATGGTTTTCTAGAATCGTACTGTAATGATAACCCCAACTAGGTTGTTGAAACTCTTAGCTGTATCAGATTTCATTTTATCCGACTTCTTTGCACATTACCGCTGCAGGCATTCATAGGCCTGTAGTAAATTGCTGGCACGCCGCAGCAATGACCCCGATGGTGGGATTCTGAACAAAAGCTCTTGCTGAATGAAGTTTCCTCGACTTGAGCAATAACGCTTTCAAAAACAAAAAAAATATTGGTAAGAAAAANAAAAATTTCTGAACATGCTCTATACAAAGTAAAAAAGACTCGAGAGGTTATCCGTTATCTAACAATTTCTGTAAACAGAGAGACCATAAAGGAAAGGTCAAATTGAATGCGACACCTATTAAACCATGTTATGGAACTAGAAATAATGAGTCTCTATTTCTCAAACCTTAAAGAAAATCAACACTCACTTATTAGTAGCAGCCCGAACAGCTGAAGTGAAACGTTCCAGAGAGACTTTTACCAAGGTGTTAACTACGAGAGAGCGGAAATCGAGACCCATACGTCCAAGAGATGCTGCCAATGACATGAGTTTTGACCATACCGTGCACATATCAACACTACTTCTAAAAAGGAAGTCCAATAAGAAAAAACTTTTACGAAAAAAAAAATCAAGTGGAGTGACAACCAACTTCATATCAGTTCTACAAATAAGATCCAACAATCTAGTGATATTGCGCGCCGTCCACTGACCGAGAATCGACGATGGCGCACTCGATGGCCACGTTTCCCAACGGGGATCCAATGACAACTAAATGTACCTCTAAAGTGAAAAATGCCTTCCGCAGTTAGCATTCAATTAGAAAACTTCATGTACAAAATCATAGGAAACTTCCGACTAACTCCGCTCTTGAGCAAGCGCCAGAGCGATTCTTTGCGTGAATTTTGCCTTGACCAGGTTTGCCAGTTGTATAGATGGTGGTACAGATTTACTTACAATTAGTACTGAAGGATAATACGAGAAAGTCAATAAGTGGTTAGGTTCCAACACTGCGCTTACATCTACGTCAGGGAATGTCTTAGTTGAATTTTTTGTCTCCTTACCAGTCAAATAGTTGATACCCAATAGCTGAGACTGCTTAGCGGCTCACAGGTGGGTGATATGCTTGACCTAGACGTTATTAGACGATAGATTTAGAAGGAGCAATTTACGGCGTGAAGATTGATAGGAAAAAATTATGTCTTTGTAGTGCGATAGTAAACACTGCTGCAAAGGAAAATGAGTAAGGTCTTTGGAATTAGATTGAAATTAATAAAATATTGAATCCAAAGAATTTATCAAACAGCTGATAATAAAAAAAAACAATAAAAACGAACAAATCCAAACCAACTCACATCTTTTCGTGGTGCTTCGTTCTCAGGAAATACTGCCAAGTACAGAACAAGTGTGTCATACATGCAGTCTCGGTAAATTTCAATAGCCTTGATGGCAAATTCAGGATGGTTCTGTAAGAAATTTACGATAGAATAACGAGAGATTTTTGGTAATATGATTTGCAGTAAGGTAAAAAAAAAGCCTCAGGCTAATCTTTTGCCAGAACTACGCCGTTTTCCGCTTACAAAAGAGTGCTCTTGTCGGAACAGTCCTTTGACATGACACTTTCCACGTTTTCAGATATATGGAAAGTTTCACTACTTGGATTTCTGATTTTCCTCAAAACAAAGTTAGCGCTTTATATATATAGAGGATAATTCCAAAACTGCTCTTTACAACAACAAACTGCTGCTTTTCACACCCCAGCCTTCTAGAGGTAAAAGACATAGTTTTGCAACATAATGGAAGTATTATAGTCGAGTGCTGCAAGCCCTGGTAGAATATTTCAAAGCAACTGTGGGCCTTCACAACCTTTGAGTTGAAGAATCTTAAAATGAGGGTAGCGAGGGGAAAACTCTCTAATAATCATTAATCCTGATCCCACCCTTTTACCGTATCGTAGTGCATACCTCGCCGCAACAACAAATGAAACAAATCGGGCTCACCTAGGCGCTGGAGTTGAGAAAGTCATACACAGTATGCATAGAAGGGAATGGACCACGAGTCATTTTCGTGGTTGGCATACCTAGACTAGGCCATTGCGCAAATAATTATAATGGTTGTGCATCTATCTTAAGGGAATTTCTGCCATAGTCCCCGCACAGATAAATTTTGCCTACACAAGATAGAGTTTCATTTCATGCAACTGGGAACCTGTTACATTTGCCTAAGCAAAGCTGCAGAAAAGTACAGAGCTTCCCACACTGCTTTTTGGATGCACCAACTAACATCGTAGACATATAAAAGGTTGTAAGTAAGTTACTAACCGTAATATCGAGAATTTGTCTGTCTAAATACATATCTCTGTGTTGTAAGATGCACGTACGTAACTGCGTTGGCGTGAGATATGGCATTTTTCGCACATTATTCACTACCTGGAAGTTCACATTAACGAAATGTCCAACAATTGAAGTACAAGTGTGGCCAAACTTCAAGACAATTTGTTGACCAACCTGTATGGAGGAGGCCAAATCAAGAGGACCAGCAAATTTGTTGAAGAGCTCTTCGAGCAGGAACGATCGCGCTTCAACAAGTTTATCAGCAATAGCCTGGAGCACTTTGGTATGCAATACAAATAATGCGCAAGAAAGCAAAAAAAGCAAAGTATAACCGAAACATCCTCATTGACAACCTACCTTGATTAAAGGGTTTTTAATTATGCTATGTTGTTGGAGCATCATTCCATAATTTGTCAAGGAATATGCAGCCTCATAGTAACCTGCGCGAATACAAACATCCATTCTCTAGAAAGAAGAAATACTAAAAGTCAAACCTATAAGAAGATCAATATCACGATATAGAAATAGGATAATAGGAGTATGTATCGAGAGCCTCCCGTCTGCAAAAAAAGTCTCCAACTTGCGCTTTCCACTCCTCTCGCATACCTCTGTAATTTTTGTTCCTTCACCCTATCAAATAACATTATTGCTTCAGCCACCAAGACATTTGAAGTTTCCATTCAAAAATACTTGAGATTCCGTCAGGTTCATAAAATTAAGGACTATACACCCGTGCACAGGTGTTGCACCTACAGACCCGTGCAACCGTTTCCCCCAACAGTTAAATTTGCATTGAATGTCACACATTCTTTTGCGCCAAAATTTGGATTGAACTAATGAAGGGCTCTGGCACAAATAATTACTTCAAAAAATCTTTCAAATGAAAAGAATCTTGGGCAAAAAGAGGACCTATACAACTCACGGAGGGCAACGAGATTAGTTCCCACACGAGATTTTCTTTGTGGCAGGCTGACTGCACCGCGTCCAATTCGCGTGACAAATCCTTTGTCCGAGTATGAAACGTCCGTAATTCCGATGCCAGTTCCGGAACCTCCGCAGACACGACCCGCAACTTGTCCTTCATTTCCGTGAACTGAAATGAGCCATTAAAAAAGAGGAGACCATGCTATAATCAACTTCTTCAGTTGGTTCGCGATCGTTGAGAAGCGCTTGACAGAGTATTACAAGCGCATCTGATATGTAATCCATTACACAATTTGAGAAAGTCAGCATGCCAAAAACATTGGTGTGCCTCGCCTGGTTAAGAAGAGTTACATGGAATTTACGAGTCGGATCGCTCTACCAACGCTGGACTCTTCCCTTCTTCGTCTGCGTAAACTTGTCCTGGGGCATCCTTCCCGCATTTGTATGTCCTGGTACAGGAGAGCAGCATTATAAATGTCCGGCCAGATACACTTACACCCCTTCGTGATCCCCTAGTAAGTGAAGTGGTTATCTAAATTACGATGACATATGAGTTGAGCGGAGTTGCTCAATTTATGCGCCTTCTTAGCTCAGATCCCTCCTCACTCACTCCAGCTTGGCTGCGAAGTTCGACGATTGCTATAGGTCCATTAAAAGAATTTTTGCCCCTACCCATCCCTAAAAGTGATAGAAACAACAACTCTGCAAAGTTGTTTCTGAGACTATCAGTGAGGACAGTTCTTGACTTCCTTACCATCCGAAAAAATGGAACAATGTAAAGAACACTGAATAGATCCGGGAGCAAGACTCACTATTTCTGTACAATGTTGTGTTGTCCTTCCAGCATCAGCGTACGTGCGATAGTTATTGAATGCTAAATCTCCGATCTGGTCTTGCAGTGATTTCAAGTCATTCAGAATGAGGGTCCTCTCTCGTCCTGAACAATGAAAACTGTGAAATAGGTAATGACGATACAGTTAGTTTGAAACCACCGAAAATTTCATTTCTCGGAGGAAATATTAATTCCAATCGCGCCCGAAGCCGCTTAGGGTCATTAAGGACCGTTTCCTGATTTGCTCTCAGAGTACCTAGTGCGCCATAATATAAACCTTTTCGACAAAAGTGAACTCCGGACCCTCGAGCTTGGCTTTTTTATCAGTGAGAACTATTCCGATGGAAAATGCTCATAAAATGCTGTATGTTGAATATTAGTCGTTCCCATGATGTAGCCATGACTTCATGACCAAATAACAAATTGAGAAACCTGCACAAAGCGCCCAAAAAGGTTTTCTTCGTGGTCTCCTGCTTTATGCACTCATTAAAAAATTGGTATAGCAGCGGGACTTAAAATCTGTGGATCGATTGAGGCGCGAGCTTGACTTCCAAATAAAAGTTTGAGGTAAGAAGTGGCATTCTTCTGCTGCGTTCAGCAGAAAAGTCCAGAGGACTCGCTACTGCACTTGAGCAGTAAAAAGGGTTTCGAAAGTAGAAGCCCGGCTTATGAACACGGACGACTAAGCTGACGTGCGATTTGTCTACTATAATATACAGCAGCTTGAACAGACTTGATCTTAACCTTTTTAAAAACAAACTCATCACAAAGAATAGTTATGAGAGATATCGAGAGAAAAAACCGATTCCAATGAATTTATTAGGGAACTGGGTCTAACGATTGATTCACCTCCATATTTCTAGTATTAATCCTTCATGTAACACGCAAATCTTGATGTGCCCACACAATTAGAAGAGATAATGGCATGTATGACAATTCCACTAGCCCCTTCAAATAAGGAGCTGCTGAGAGATTCGGGAGTTACAATGCTCTAACGGGCAAACAAGTGCCCATTATCGAGCAAAAAAATAGAGCTTGTAAACTACTCAGCTTAGAATAATAAATCCAAATGCTTCTACCAATTAAACCCTGAAAAATGCAAGCAAGAAACTTACTGAGCTGCTCAGATCCCATTGTCCTTAGCTCCTCTTCTATAGTGAAGTGAGGTAATAAGTCCATTTTGGAGGGGAGGAATCTCTATCTACCTGAAAAAACTATTTTCAAAGTATAAGCAAGAACATTTTCGGTTTCGGCACACGTCATCTCGATTCAACAAAGTACCATACAACAAAGAAAGAGGAGAACGAGAATGCATTATCATATCAAGGAAACAGAACACAACGAATTTCACCTTTCAAACGGATTTCAATGGTGAACAAGTGGTTTCATCGCTGTCAGTGTCAGTCACAGGGATTTGTGCTTGCATATCATATCCCGAAATGGTCTTATTAAACACAGCCAACTAGATCAAGTAGGGAAAAGCAGACATCTAATACGAGCCACGTATGGCCATCAGAATACGTTCCGGATTCACTAAAATGAAAATTCAGTCCGGCACTCGGCTCTTACAGTAACCCCCTGGCTTACCTCACCACCCACCCCCGGCTCCTTGCCCAAAGCCCCTTTTCGACGCGTCATATATGTGACGGGTAAAAATATGCGTATTAACACGTGCCGGATTACTGTAAGAACCGAGTGCCGGACTGAATTTTCGTTCCTGTCCGAATTCTTAACTGAGAACGAAAACAGGTGGCCAGCTTAGCGTCGCTTCTGCACAGCTTCTCGTGGGTGTCAAGAGCCGCTCAAAACAGCTGAAAAATGGTATGGGTCCTGGGCCTCGACCAATGAACTTGAGCAGGGGCTGATGATAGACAGCAGCTCAAACAGCTGGGAATGAATCTATAAGCATGTTAACCCATTGGCGACCGCGCCTTTCATACTGGCATTACATTGACTTTTCCCTTCTACAACTATATTGGAAATGAATGATTCCTGGACCACAATGCCTCAAGGTTCTCTGGGAGGCTGTGAGCTCAGCTGATATTTGAAACATGAAAAAATCATAAGAACGCTTGATAAATAATATAAACACTACGGGAGCACGACGTGGGGTGGCTCGCCGGCGGCCACGCGGTCGTGAATGGGATAAGCAACACTAACAAGAAATGGATGTCTGAGGAAACGCCCACGTATCATCGACGATTTGAGGTGGGCCGAGGACGTCGCACATGGGAAAGAGTGCACGAGAATGGATCACGGGCATGTTCAAGTTCTGGTCCTCGTAGGTACAAGGAGAAATCTGTGAAGTACCGTGGCAGATCGGGATCGGCCCACGACACGAATTCCCCTCCTCTTCGTCTCTGACCTGGGCAAGGCAGCAGACGAATAGAGTACCAACACCAAATTCGTGGGGTTACTACGCTAATGCCGTACACAAATTCTCTCGACGTGAGTGACCAGACGGAAAAAACTGTTTTGTTTACAAGATGGGTCACCCAACAGTTTGTATTTTAGTAGGGTGCGGTTGGTGCGCCCATAACTCCTGTATCATCCATCAATGAAAGCGGTCCCCTGCAATCCAAGTAGTGGGGAAGCCATCCAACTGAAATTATTTTTTCTAGTTTTTGGCGAATAATATCGCCGAAACCCGTGAGTTACAATTACCTGCTAGGCTATCATGCGGGGGTTTTGGTGACTGAGCCATCCCAGCATCAACCTTAGCATCGGGACGCGCGACTTTTTCAGTGAAATAGCTCTACTTTTGAAAAAAGGGCTTGGGATAGGCTGAGAAGGGAAAGCAAACGATTGATTTGCTAAGGCAAATAACTCTTACAAGTTACTTTTATCCTGATTCCGACTTCTTGGGACTCTTGGCTTTGGGCTAGCAAGCTCTTCGATGATATTCTTTCGCTGTCGCGATTACGTCTAGGTAGGTTTTACATGATACTTTCCAGAATGATCACTGATTGCTGTACTTATCTTTACACATTTGATGTTAGTAAATAGCCAGGCTCAGTGTATAGAAGGTCCTTGTTGTTAAGAGGTCGACGAAGTTCCTCCTAGTTCCCATCCCGATTAAATCAATTTGTATTCAAAGTCAGCCAGTTAGTTTCCATATTGCTTTCAAGTAGGTTCATAGTGGATTTGTAGCGTAACTAGTTGGGGGAATTGGCTTTAAACCGACACCTGCGCTCACTTCTTGTGGGAACGAACATATCCTCATCAGCAGAATGAGCATATTGCCCAGATTCCTTCCCCACGGTCCGTTGTCTGCTGAAAACCGCATATCCCTCGATATCATGTTACTGTGGGTGGATCGATGAGTTTGCCTTTTTTTCAAATTTTCAAATTATTGTGTCCTCCTGTCTACGTCTCCGCTATGTGAGTCAAAGTTATTTTTCTTATTCTTGTAATCCCACAGGTATGGAGAACAGTGGTGAAGTATGTTCCTCGCCTTTTTATCGAGATAACCCTGATTGGGCCGATGTAACGCCAATCTATCCGTCCAAGGAAGAAGACGGAGTTGTTCGCATAGCAGTAACTGAACAGTGTAAGTTTTACGCTGCATTGAAAGGCACCGAACAAATATTTTTAGAATTTCAATGGAACTAATTTGCGTTTCAGTCAGAGATGCATTCGCTTACCTCCGTGCTGTTCTTGCCTCCGGTGAGATGTCGTCTAGAGTGTTCATGCTAACGGAAGACTGTATTCAACTGAATCCTGCCAACTACACGCTTTGGTTAGACGTTGACCTTTTGGGGTTTATAGGAAGGGAAAAATCAATATTTGTTCCTGTATGTTTCGTACGGGAGCCTATAGTTTTTCTCTAGGCAGTTCCGTCGAGAATTGCTGAAGAAATTGCAAGTAGATCTAACAAAAGAGCTGAAATATCTGGATGACGTAATCATGCAGACACCGAAGAATTACCAAGTTTGGTATGTTGGTTCTTCATAATTTCTTTTTACTAA
>UZAF01016412.1:12130-65684 GCA_900617895.1 Haemonchus placei | reverse complement strand
AGAGCAAACTTCTTACCCTGTTTCTTTTTGGCTTCTTATCTAATTTGTCATCAATGATGAGGATTATTGAGAAGAAGCGGTTTGAAAGTAGAATGAGCATTATCAGAAGTAAAAATAAGCGGGCGCGCCATCGAAGTTTGAACTGCTGTGAACCTTCTCGTTTTTATGGTTTATTTATGGTTTCTAGCATTTCTTTGTGAGCTATGGAGCTGCATCCCCTGATGCTTGTGATAGGGAGCTTTTCAGAAGTGAAATGAGCGCAATCTGATTTAGTCTAACGCGTTGTGCATCAGGATGCCATTACCGTTTCATTTATCCTCATCTCGTTCCCTGATATACTTGGTGATTCTCTGGCAGTACACTCAAAGAAGTATTTGCGGGTGGGAGAACTTGAAGGCAACCTTATCGACTTGACAACCCTATCGATTTCCCTAGAAGGTGTTGGTTTTATAAATTAATCGGTGGTATATCGTGGCTGTGTCCTTGTGGATGCACGGAATGCTGGAATATGGGTTCATGGAGATTGATAAAAGGCAGGAGTATTCGGAATTTTGTGCCACAACCGGTACAATTTAGCAGCGGGTTACCCTTTTCTTTTTATTCTTGTAAATGTTTCATTGATGAATTCGAAAACACTCTCAATGATAACGTTCACGAGGTCTCTGTTGGTTTAGTTGTACTCGTAGCTTCGAGATTTTCTGTGACATTGACTACAACGGGATCGCCAACTCGTTTCGAGAGTACTCTTTTTCACAGGCATCATCGAAGGGCAATTGTGGAGATGATTGGCGCTTCCGTTGCTCCTGATGAACTCAATTTCACTGCCTCAGTAATAGAAGATGAAACGAAAAATTACCATGCTTGGCAATACAGGTTGGTCCTTTTTATTTTTGCGATGGTCACTACGGCACTATTTTTCTCTGGAACACACAAGAACCCTGCATCGGACAGTCTTTCATAATAAGTAAAAATCGTTGGCTTATGAGGTCTCACATCGAAGGTTTAACTTCTTTTTATTAGGTTTTTTTCGTTTGTGAAGCGCCTGATTTATGAAGGACATTGTGCTTAGAAGGAGGCATAGTAGTATTAGCCCTGCAAGGGACTCGATCATTTATCCTTCAAGCTAATTGAAAGCGTAGTTACTGGTGGTACCAAAATCATGACCTCGATGCCCGCGCAGAAGGATGCCCACTTGGAAGGGAACCTATGTCGTTTTAAAATAGTTGACAAGTTCAGGTTGTTACTTAAGTTATGTCGTTTTTTTTCGAGCTGAAAAATTTCCCGTTAGATTCGGTGTTAACAAATTATGTCGTATAGTATCCAAAAGGTATTAGCCTGCACTACAAATTGGTATGTTTTGCTTCGAAAGTAGTTGTACTTTTGGACCGATCTCATTTTTGCGATGTGAAAGCTCAAGTCTATGAAGATTTGCCGACTTCGAAGTTTTTTCTACTGAAAAAACAGTGACGTACCATTTACTTTAATATTACCTCATCTGAACGTTTTGCTTGTGGGTTGTTCTCCGACAATTATTTTTTCTCCTTAAACCCGGCTTTCCCAACGAAGTTTAAAGCTTCATAAGGGAGTGAAAATCGGCTTTAGCAAAAATACAAGACATTGTTGTATCCTAATAGTGCAGAAAGCGAAATTTTTCAACGTGCAAAATAAGGATGGTAAATTCTGGTTGGGTAGGGTGGCTGTGCTTCCAAAGCCTTATGAAAAATCAATTTTGAACAGAAACGAAAGAGCTTACCAGTCAGTTCAATGATGAAATGTTAGAAGAGGTCGTGCATGGAAGTAAGACACATCATTGGTCATTTCAGGCAATCGATTCTGCGAAACTATGTGTTCGTTGGAAATGATATTGAAAAGGCGATAGAAGCTGAACTTTCGTTCTCTGCCAAGCTCATATTTGAAGATGCTCGTAATAATTCCGCCTGGAACAACAGATACTTCGTATTACAGTGTACAAACAAAATCGCAGATCCGACCACGGTGGACAGTGAGATAAGGTGATAATAATCTGCTGCTATCTGACGTTTTGTTCTCTTTACTGCCATCTTTCAGTCTTACGAAGCGTTTCATAGAGAAGATGCCAAACAATGAAAGCGTGTGGAATTACTTGGCCGGGTAAGTGGTCATTTACATTGCGCTGAATTGTATTCTTGGATTGTAATACATGGCATGCACAACTAAGGTTACTGCTCGAGTCTGGAGTGTCTTCTCGACCTGATGTCGTTGCGTATGTAGAAGACCTTTACGAGAGAACAGAACCATCTAAACGAGCGCCTTATATGGTCTGCTAGCCTCGACTTTTTCCCAGTCATAATTTCGAGTGTTATTTCCTTCATGTCAGGTTTCTTTCCTGTGCGACATCCTACTGGAGAATATTGAAAATGACGTGAATGCTGTCGATAATTGCAAAAGAGCAAAAGAGGTGTGTGATTCTATTATAATTAGCTGGCTGGTGTTTCACTTCATGTCTGATGATCGTATGCAAATGTCACCTGTATCACCAGTTGTCTCTCGTTAATCACCGATTTGCTCGAGCAGGCGCTGGTATCTTTTTCGTTCTTCCCTGAGCAAAGGTAGTCCAGTTGGTCCTTTTCGCTTGAGGGACATCAAGCAAATCATTCCTTTCGTGAAGAAGTCTGACCGTCGCCCCAACGGTTGTTCAGATGTTCGTTTGACGTTCTGAGGGATCCAGTCAGTGAGCGCCCAAGTCCAGCGCTCGCACGGCATTNATTCGGACTCCCTACTGTCCTTGCGTGAAAAAGGAAACAGTGAGCATAGTCCTCTCACCATCGCGTTTATTAGAGTGCTGCATGCTCGTAGTGCTTGCGTAGAGTTCAAGTCTCAGACAGTGTTGCCCCTAGGTCAAAGCAAAAAAAACCGCAGTGTCCTGAAAATATAGTCTGAGGTGATTTTCCCGTTAGGCGTAAAAGGGGTATCAAATAGAAATCCGTTTCTCCTAGACATCGCCCTCGTTAGGTTCAGTCGTAACCCGTCTTTTGACAAGCGTTGTCGAACTCGGCAGTATTCGTTCCCACTACTCCATAATCGCTATTATTATCACGATGTGATCTGTGAAGCGAGGTGATGTATGTAGTGGCCGGTATCCCCAGACGAACCCTCTCTTTGCATTGACAATTCCCTTGTAGGACGGGGAGAGATCTTGTTCATGTAGTTATTGTAAAGCTCATGAATTATATAGGGTACCTGTTTACCTCTTCAGCCCTGCAGATCATTTTATCCACTAGCTGATTCCTCTTCTTTATTCCCGGCCGTCGTTTGCTTCCTCCATAACTTGAATAACTTTATCTCCCCTGAACTAATCATCCCTTCGCACATTGCAGGTGCAGACCGCTATCGTGGTTCTTTCCCTTCAAGGCAACATGTCATGATCTTTCTAGCTCGAGCGGTCAACGTTGCCGTGGTATTGGGGGCTCCCTCAGGATAAGGTGAATGTCGCTCTTGTAGATTAGTGTTTGGGATATAAATACCCATGAGTAGCCTGCCAGGCTCTGACGACGGAACTGGGTTGACATCAGAATGCAAGCCTTCAGCTGAGCCGATGTTACATCAGCCATGAGACAGAAGGTATCAATCGACCCAGTACTGCAGTAACAAGGAGCCCATCCCCCGAATGAACTTGCACCTTTGAGCAATTAGTGGTGTTTTTTCTCCATGATTAACTCCCCAATCCATCGCCTGCGGTCGCGCCACTCATCCTCTCCACAAACGAGCTAGAGATCCGTGAAGGTTAATTCACTCAAGTGAACTATTGTAATTCTTTCAAAATACTGCTATCTTTGAGCGCTTTTCTTTAATTCTTTAAGAACACTCGAGATTTTTCTTTCCTGCTATTGCAAGACTTTGGTTTCTCTCTCAACGTACATTCGCAGAGGGAGTATTGACTTCTTATTTAGTTCCTAACTTGTATCTTAATTATGATGACAATATTTTTTGATACTCTCCTTTGAACGGGTGATATTCGGATAATAATTACATTATTTAAGTTGTACAACGAGCTCATATCCTTGGATCCAACACGAGCAAATTACTGGAAGCATCAGATAAAGGTCGCGGACAATTTGTTGGAAAGGCGATCCTTCAAAACGGTTGCGAAATAATCCAAGACATTCAAAGGAGCATTTGTTTTGTGATCATTTGAAATGCAATCATGCCCGGTTCTCATCTTTCTTCTTGTAGATTTGAAATGTTTTTCTGTTGTTCGTTTCTGAAATAAACATGGTGCTTACTCGCTCCATTGTTATTGCCGAATTCGGAGTTATTACTTGAATGTTTGAAGAGAAGAAATCGTAAAAAGACTTAGAATTCTTTTTAGCATGGGATTAGGCTTAGATCATAAAGTGCTGGTTGTTCTCGATCATGGTCCACGCTTCGCGAAAAAAGCTGGAAATGTAAGTCTATGTCTATCTACATTGTTTGATTTTTTTTAAATGCTGTTTTAAGCCGCTTTCCATCACCCTCAAGGAGTCTAGCGTGAATCGCACAGTACGTTTTTTAAAAATGTAGCTTTCTGTCCCCTTGCTTGTGGGTTCAGTTAATAGTTCCAGGTTGGAAAGTGTGATAAATCTCTTTGGACTTGGTGTGTCGAAGCGACGCTCGAACTTCATCGAACTGTCTCTGACCTTTTCTCTGAAGAACGGGACCCCAGCTCTGCCCGCCTCATGCGTCTTGTTCTCGCTGATTTCGTTGGTAGAGTGCTCCAGCCACGATGGGGTACTCAGCTCGTAACGCAACAAGAGGTGCGGTTGGTGTCAATGGTGTAGTTTTTTTTATTTCTTTTGCAAGCAAGTCTTCATTAGTTCCTACTAAAGCCGGAATTAGGCGGGGTTGGTGGCAGGGCTAAGTGGCGCACCGCCACACACATGATCTGCGATTCGAATTCCATATTAGTAACCAATCAGATCTCAATGAGCTTTCCATCATTGCGGAGTCGTTTGATTGAAACCAGTCTCGTTCGGGAGGATAGAAGCGCCAAGTTCGATATCGTCTAAACCTCACAAGTTATTTCATGGCCCACACCTCGTATTTGCAAAGCTATATCGAGCCTGAAAATCTCTTCTCTCTTCAAAACTTGATTGGTTAATCGCAGAGGACTTCAAGCCTAATGATACCCGAGTTGTTCTTTTATCATGCCAATTCGTTGAGCAACTTTTGACTTTTCCATTAGGCTCATGGGTTTCGATGAGGATTTGTTTTACGGTAAGTATGCGAAAAAGACGCTTTATTTGGAATTTATTGCTGAAGCTTCATATAACGTTTTAGCTCTTGGCATCCCTATCGGCTATTGGTTTGCCCTCTACCAATGACGAAGGAGAAAGTCTAGCTTTGAGTGGCGTCACTCTGGCTATAGAAGCTCTGAGTCAATTGAGCGAAGCTCAAATGAAAGGAGAGAAGAGTGAAGCTTCGAGTGAAAGTGAGAATTTCTATTATGATTCCTTTCCATTCCTTTTCAAAGTCCTTCCATATAATTAGTCTGAACCTGAAATCCTCAACCGTCACGACGCATCGAAGGGCAATAACATGGGGCGGATGGGTGAGTAACTAAGGGCTCTGTTGCATCATGATCTCTCGTTCCAAAATCCGAAGCCAGACGACTGTGAGAACCAGGATTGCGCACTGAATTTTTGTTTTGTCATGAGCGGCACCGACGTTCCGGTGTGCAGAGACTGGCTACACATAGCTCAATTAGTACGGACTTATAGGGGGTAACAAGCGATGATTTATAGGAATGGGGTTGTTAAGAAAACTGGTAAACCATCAAATTTTTCAGACTTCATTGTGTGCTTTATATTCACTGTATCGTCGTCTAAGGCGACGATCACCTCACCCCAACTATCTCGCCGTCTCACTGTCTGAGACGGCTAACTCTAGCTTAACTCACGCCCCTAAAAGGTACGGGGTCAAGCGGCCCCGAGATAAGTGGGTCCGGTATTCTACCTCCAACAACGTCAAGGGCGACACGTAGGTTTTGACTTAGATAAAGACTTATTTGCCATTCTTCTGTTCTTTACTAGCGGTAACGTCCGCGCTCACTATTTACTTGTTCTTTCTACTCCGAGTTAACCGGAGTATATAAAATCCACTGAACCGCCAGCACACACTGGTTTCGCGATTCAATAGAAAAGTAAAACAATTTTAGGGGGGAGAGCAGTGCGAATAGTGATTTTGAGCAATACAAGTAGTGGAGGTCGATGGAACCCCCCACCCTTCCTGCTAGAGAGGCATTGTGCTTCTGCCGATCATAATCTAAAGTTTAACGTTGGAAATTTTGAGATGTTAAAACAGCTAAACCACTTTTTTGTGTCCTCGTTTCTATTTCAAAGCGGTATTAATTGCGCTTTCCCACCTTCTGGGTCTGTTCTTATCACTGCGAATATTTCCAATGACTTCTTCTTTTAAATTCTTCATCGATCCGTTTTCAGAAGAAAGCAGCGTGGTCAAAGAGAGGAGCAATTTCTCTCGTGTTCCGAAGTGTTGGGATGGTCCTTCGACGTCGACGATCCCTTCAGAATCAGATCGGAAAGTGGTGGAGAACTGTGGTTCGGTTGTAGTCTTTACAGCATACACTCAGTGGGTTTTTCATGTTCATTTTTTGAAATGAGGTTTCTATTCAAAAACCAGTTTTTTTCAAGAGATGAGCAGTTAACTGAATTGGAGAATGAGGTAGCTGATATGATAAATAGTCGAAATAGGATTATCAAATCCTTGCAGGATAGCACGTAGGTTTATATTGAGTCTATCACAGTGTTTTGAATATCTTGCCGATTTCTCGTGCAAAGCGTTTTCAGATTCTCTTGCTTAAATCATGTCAAGCTTTATATTATCAATGTGTATCCTGCCGACCAACCTTCCCAAGTCACGTCAAAATCTTTCAGAGAGGTAATGGTTAAATTTTATTCGGTGTAATGTAATAGTGAATCCCAACTTTTTTTCGTGCGATTCTCGAGGTTTTCCCTTCAGTACATCAACAAAGAACACCTTTTCTTTTTAGTGTTCCATTCTTGTTACTCTTTCCATTTGCATGACAGCCTGTATTTCAGATTTCGAGCGCGATGTCATCATGTATACTTTCACGTTCAGCTGGTGTTGAATTGATTTCTGCTATTCATTCTGTGGCAATAGATATCTATGATCTTGTCTCTACTACAGTTTCTGGAATTCCTATGAAGGTTAGCGTTTTTTTTTCAAAAACCCATACCCTGTGCCACCTGTTATTGGTCGTGAAGTTTCTCGAGTGGACGGGTTCAGTCTCTTTCGTCCTTGTCGTAAGCCGATATATTCGAATTGAATTTAGATATCGTCATTAAAGGAATAAGCATGGAACTAGTGGCGGTAGACCTTTTTTCCATGTCTTCATACTCTAACTGGCCCATGTCGTTCTTGAGAGCGGCACTGAGAAGTTTGTCCGTTCTCCGGTGTGATCTTTTGCGGAGTGGTGAGATCCCCCAATCGGTTTGCTGAAGGGCTCAAGAGTATTTCCATTTTTTCCTCTCTAGAGAGAAGCTGGCTGCCCAGGTTATGAGTAACTGATTTTGTCTCTACGGAGTTGGATGCGTCCCTCAAATTTATGAAATGGTTTATCAGGTCGAGAGTTTGAGAAAAACGCGTCGCACGCAAGTTTCATGAGCTCCTAGCAAAGAAGCTCGATGGCGGGTTGCACTAACCATCGATGTTCTCGATAACAGATTGCCAGATTGCCATAAACTTGCGCGAGAGTTTTTGTTTTTAATGTGATGTCTCTTTCTCTTCTGTCTCTGTCTCTCAAGAAAGCGAGGCGTTATGTGGAGGGGACGATTGATTGTTTCCATGTTTATGTTAAACTATTTTACTGTTTTGTAATTGGGCCTCGTTGAACACTGCAGGACTTCCAAGTCTATCCAGGATGACGCTTCTTTCACAGCGAATTGTTGTGGATGAAATCGGCTAGTGGGGTCAACGCTGCCAGTTTTCGCGTTTGATTATTTTTCGTAAGCTCTAGTTGCGTCCATCATTCCAAAATGTTCTTTTCTACAGGAAGAAGCTCAACAGGGACAGCCTGCTGTTGCGATAAATTATGACGTAGAATTACTACACAGAAGAGAGGCTCATGCTGAACTTGAGCGGCTAGGGCTTGTTACGGCGAACAGTGTAGAAGGTAATTCTTTTTCATTCTTTTCCAGCTTGAAACAAGGTCAGGTCAACAGGGAAAAAAACTATGTAGGGCTTGCTGAGTAATTGACTATATTCACATGTAAAAGCATAAAAAGACTAAAGTCTTGAGGCGCTAAACTAAAGTCTTGAGGCGCTAATCAATCCTGTCTGAGGGGTGTACCCACGCATTCGTCTTCCATTCAGAATCATAGTGGCGTATTGAACGCGTGTGTGGCGCGGTGACCAGCCGATGTACAAGTCAGTGCTTTTAACCTCCCAGACGAGTCTGATACCAACTAACGACTCGACGAACGACGGGAAGACGGGACGGAAGGCTTGGTTGGTCTAAGCGGATATCGATCAGGGCTTCGAACCCGTGACCATGTGTGTGATGTGCGCCATTGCCGCTACACCGCCTCCGCCCCACTTACAAGTAATAGGACAAGTAAGTGTCACATTCTCTCTGGGCTTTCTTCTGTCATTTCTGGAAATCTACTGGAAAAGTTACAGAAATGGCAGAAGGTTCAGATGGAGAACGGGTACAGGAGAGTGTGCAGGACCACTGAAGTTTAGGAGTAAAACTTCCGCTGACAGTAGAGAGTAGTGGACCAGGCTTACAACGTGAAATTGTTTACTTAGGATGCCCACTGGTATCTTTTGCGACCAAGAAGCTCAAAGGAGTAGTATACCGAGCAGTAATTAGACCCTCGATGTCCTACGGCAGCTAGCGCCGGCTCGTAAGCAGGAGCATAAAACAACTTTCGTGGAATTGAGGATGCCCAGGTGTGATTGGGCAGTTTGAAAAATCAGAAAAGAGGACGTCAAGGCTATGTAGTTCCTGTTAAGAGAAGATGAGAAAGCAGCGTTTGCGATGGCATGGACACGAACTGAGAAGGCCGCAGAATTATCTGATCCGGACAGCAATTGAGTTCAAGTGTAAGCGAGGAGCTCGAGTTATTCAGAGAAGAGATGGCGCATTGTGATTAAGAAGG
This sequence comes from Haemonchus placei, assembly GCA_900617895.1. Taxonomy (NCBI): domain Eukaryota; kingdom Metazoa; phylum Nematoda; class Chromadorea; order Rhabditida; family Trichostrongylidae; genus Haemonchus; species Haemonchus placei. The sequence goes on along the minus strand of UZAF01016412.1, from coordinate 56,529 downwards.
ACGTCGAGAAAACAAAGTAACGGCGGAAGTTGTTATAGACGGGAGTCGAGACAACTCACAACTTTGCAAGATCAGCGGACACGGGGCTGCGGCTGGCAGGATTAACGCTCGCATGTAGAAGACTTTTCAATAGATGCAGATGAGCGGTCTCCTCGTTGCTGCGCAATTTTTCTTCTGGAGGATCCAGGTGGTGCTGAAGCGAGGTCGATATGCTTGAACCAGTTCCGAGCTGTACTGTGGTTGGGGCAGAAATTCCCATCCGAGTTCCAAGATTTTCTGAAAAGTTCTATTGGTGTGGAGGTGCGCGTTATCATGTAGCAAGCAAACTTTGTCTAGATTTGAATGCTCCACTCGTTTCTGCCCAACGACAGTTGAGTGTGGCAGATGTCGGCAGTAAGTATCTGGCAGTAACTCAAGGTAGTACATTTCATAAACATTAAACTCTGAGCATGACCTTTTTTCATGAGTGACACCTTATACCAGGATTTTCGGCCGTTCATTGTTCCCATACCAGGTAGGCTTGGGGTTATGCTCGACGTTGAAGACCCGTTTTTCATGTCCAGTAACGGTGGTGTATAGCCGATGACAGGTGCGATTTTGTGGGAGCAGCTGAGTGTCTCGGGCGATTGCAGTCAGTCTGTTCATGTAGTATACATTGATGGAGCTCTTTCACCTCTTTGTGAGATGCAGACCACTGGCCACTGTGGTCTCTGAAAAGTGGCAGCGAAATATCGCATCCCTCCATAAAGGTGCTGTTTCACTTTCTTCAAATTCAGGTCGAAAAACTTTCAAACCTCATTCATTTTTGACCAGGCGTCGTTTACGTAAACCAATCCAAGGTGGTCAAAGTTGTGAGCTAGGTTGAGTCACCGGCATAGATAATAGGGTGTCCAGTTGTCGAGAGTCATGATATTAAACAAATAATTAAATATTGCTTCTGATCCATTCGATATGAAGCGATACATTACAATTCTGATATCATTACTAATATGCTATCTCATCCAGTGAAATTATTGCATAGTTTTGCATTTGCATTTGCATAATTCGTACCCTGTCGGGACCACTCTCCCTAGATACAGACATAATGCACAATTATTTTTAGCCGTTTAATTATTATATCAGTGGGTTCGAAAATCCTTCATTGATTTTCTGACCTTGTACCATCCACTTTGTCTTCTGCGTTTTTGGCTCTAATGCACTGACCTGAATGGAAAAGCTCAATATTTCCTTTCTGTTTTGTATAATGGAGATTCGACAATTTCACTCAGTTGCAGATGTGACAGGTTCACTGATGGTGTTTTCGGGTAATGCGACATATCCTACTACACGCCTAGTATGGGCAACCCCAGTTCCGAAAGGGCGATGGAATATGGTCAGTTGCTTTCTTTGTTTCTTACGAATTTCTTCTCAGTGGTCGATAAAACTTCGTTCTCATTTTATTTTCCACGCACACGGCACGCCTCCACTGTGACTCCGTCGGCTGTGAACAGTCGTCCATCGGTGTGCTTGTCGTCTTATCTTCTGCAGGGACGTAATGTGATGCTGGAAATTAATGTTAGTTCAATAATTTCAAGTCGATTCCAATATTCATGTGTGTATGTATGTACATACAGTATCGCTAAAAAGTCTTCGGCCAAATGCTTCTCCAGCCACACTTTTTAGTCAAAACTCCGTTCCTACTAGACCTAATGAGGCGAAATCTCGATATGTGTAGCATGGGTGCACTGCACAGTTAACCTACAGTCTGATCATGTCCAGATATCCTAAAGAGCTTGAATCAAAATCAACACTGGTACTTCTACGATTTCTTTTCTTTTTGCCATGTCTGAAGTGTACGAGCGCTAATGCTGAACTCAGTAGAGGAGAAAAACGCACCTATGGTGCGAATAACTGCACCAACTCTACTTTTAGCGAAATCTCCTACTGCGATAACACCTTGTTTTCAGTTGTGTGGATATTGCTGCTTTGCATCAAATAGTGTTGGATAATGTGAAGTATGCTTCAGTTAAACATATCAAAATTCCGCGCGGTTTGCTTCACTGAGAAAAAAACTTGTGAACGAAAGAGCGTAAAAGCGTTAGGCCGTTTGAGCGCTACTGTATGTACGTATGGTATGATATGGTATGGTATGGTATGGTATGGTAATGTATGTATGTATGTATGTATGTATGTATGACTGTATATATGCGTATATTTATATGTAATTCATTCTAAGAACATTAGCCTAATGAACATTTATGCTGCAATACATGGCATTCTAGCATGTCGCGAAAAGTGAAGGTTTGCTTGGAAACGTTGGAGCGAAATTGATTGCTCATACGCTGATCGCTCATGGAGGCCATATTTACATTCATGCAAACGACCTGGGACCTCACAGTTCGTTTCTTCTTGTTTCAGTCCTTAGATTACATATTTGTTAGTTTTTGCTCGATCTGTTGAGACACGATCTCCTTTTTCCGAGATATTTCTTTGAACAGAGCAAGCAGTGCTCCCACCTTCCCCGACATTTCGTTGAAAACTGTTGTGGAATTGTGCAAAATCGAGTCGAAAGCACTTCCTTAGTTATTCGTACGATAATTACAGAATTGTTGGACGCTCAGGATGTGCGTGAGAAGATGAAATTGAAAAGAACAGCAAATGCTCGCATATCTGATTTCATTTCTCTAATGAAAGAGTCAACCCTGCGCATGTCGAATGATGTGGACAAAAAAGTGGCGCTCCCGGTCAGTACTATTAGATGATGGCTTGCTACTTTTTCATTTATTACCAGTCGAGTCTCCCGGTTGTTGCCTACGTCCCGTCGTAATTTGGACCCTCTGGTACAATAAAACATACAAAAAAAATTTTCGGCCAAGTACACACACATGCACAACACACTTCGTGAGCGACTCGCCATGCCCGCCCGGAGGTCTGCTCAACTCATGTGTGTTTTAATGAATCGGTCCATTCCCATTTTTTTCAACCTCGCTGTGCAAATTCATTGAGATTACGCTCATTTTACGCACGCTCCCCCCTCGAGGGCAGAGACTTGTCCTATCACCTAACATAAGTGATCCCATCCTGTATCCTGTTTTCCTACCAAATTTAAGCGCTTTAGGCTCAAATCAACATTTCGCACAAGCCACGCCCCTCACCGGCGGAGTCATCTGGGGTACGTGGACTAACGTGCGTCGGAGGACGTGCGCTGCAAATTGCGCGGCGGAGTTCATAACGATTTTAACGACTCTAGCGCCTATCATTGGGGCCCAAATTCGAAGTATAGTAGAGTGAAGGATCATCTGACCCTAAACTACTCTCCTTCGAGTTTGTGCCTCGAAAATTGGCGACAGGGTCGTACAAATCGCCACGAATTTCCCCACGCAAGTTGCCGCGCGCATTCTCGGACCCCCAGTCATCTGTCGTAAGTGTTCCCATCCTGTTACCTGTACTCCTACCGCTCTAGGTCAACGGAAATGGGAGTTATGAATTTCCGCCTAATTATTTGTTTGGCGTAGGCCCGCCAATTGTTGGCGGGGTCCAATCTTGCCACCTGTTCGTTTCAGCGAAACTCATAGTCAACTCGAACGCTCTAGGTCCACGGGAACAGAAGTTATGAGTTTCCCTACAAACATTTACTGCGCAAATCCCCCCGCCTGTGGGCGGGATCAGGTCAACCACCATAAGTGTTTTCATCCTGACTTCTGTAAAACTGTTACACTTGAAGGCTCCATTTTCAATGGGGCAGGAGTTATGAATTTCCGGTCATTGGAACACACACATACACACACACGAACACACTAACAGACACACTCAGTGGGTTGTATAAACAGTATCTCAAATCTCGCTTGTGTTTTTTTCTCAAATTAGTCATGATCCGATGAAGAGGGTTACTGTACTAGTCCATACTATTGTACGTTGGCTAACATTAATTAGCCAAATCACTTTTTGAGTGCTTATTTCAGGCCACGAACGTGTTGTGCGCTCAACCACGTCGCCACCTTCTTCGTGTTACGCGGTACTGGCCTTTACGTTTCGATCGGACATTTATTTATAATATCCCGAAAGTGAGTTATCAAACATTTCAACCCTAAAATTATGGACACATGGATACATCATTTTATAGCAACTCGTAAGATGTGTTCAAAGCCAATTTAGCTTATCCTTATCTGGGGCGATTTTGTGCCATCAATGTCAAAAATATTCGAATCTTTCATCTGGGATTCTCTTTCACCGCATTTGAAGGCTTTTTGATAAGTCTTATGATCTGCGAAGGATTCGGGTCTTCTTCGAAACTCGTATCCATCATTTTAGCCTTTTCGTTATTATTTATGGGAAGAATATGAACTCGTACCTCTTGACCTTTGCCAACGGTTGAGCTGAAGCACTATTATAAGTGAGTTCTGGGGATGTCAGAGGAGCATCACTCTTATATCAACATGAAAGCTCTTGATGAATAACTCAGCTGATCACAGTTCCTGTAAGAGATGTTGGGTCATGTTCTCATTCGTGAAATGTTTATTTTTTGTCATTTGAGTGGTTCACGATAGATGTCAAGCAGATGTAATCCGCTGAATCTGTCACCTTCGTATTTGCACTATTGTTTCCTTTCACAAAACAGTTCCACGAAGTTGCATGTTACTGGGTTGAATCGGCAGAATCAGATGGTCCAAAAGTTGTTACAGTAGGCTTTTACCTTTCTCTTTCTCTAGAATTAACCTCCAATTCTTTTGAATACCGGTGAATGGTGCGATCACCATTCGCCATCTTACCAAATGACCTCCTGGTTGGGAATCCTCCTTCATTGCCCTCATCAAAACGAATTTATGCTATAACATGGTCTCTGATTACTTGTGGCGCCGCTTGTTGAAGGTCTAATACTGCCGGTCTTCAAAGAGAGCGATTCGCTCAATCGCTCACTAGAAGCATTCCCCCTTCCTTGGTTACCACTCTACCGAGGTGTGCAGTGCTTCTGCTGTTTTGGAAGGAATGCACCACCGGCTTCAATCCTAGTTGTTGTCTGTATGTACTGAGCCCTACCATCTAGCCAAAGCTATCTATTAATGTCGGAGCTAGAAATAAACATGTTAAAAAGAAGCTAATCCAAATCTAACTTATCGTCGTATCCGCAGCCTAACAATGCGGAATAGCTTCGGATTGGTCACATTTTTTCAAGCAATTTGACGTAATGTTGTTTATGGTAAAAACTCGCTTTTATAATTTAATAAAATTTGATTTATTCATATCGCAGAAACATTGAAGAATTCCCTGTAAGCGTTTTTAAAAGAACTATCTTTTGATCTACGAGCTTTTCTCTTCAAATCGATTCTGTTGAAGAATCCCACCTTTCTGAGGCGCAGTTTGTCATATTTATGGCCTAAAATGCAAACTCTTTCTAGCTAAATTTTCATTCCAATCTTGACGTTCTGTGTGTGAGAACTGCCTTCGACTATCTGTTGGAATGAGCAGGATTAGGAGGTTAGTGTTATTAATCTGAGGCTTTCAGCGGTTCGATGCTTTCTTTACCATCATGAGACAACCACAACTATCCACCGTTGATGTCGACAAATGCAAGCAGGTTGGCTTTTGAACTCCCTATAAACCTGTTTTATAATGTACAGAATCATGTTGAGGTTATTCATCAATTGGTGGCACTGAAGGATTCCAAGGAAAGGCTTCTAGATGGTTATGTTGCTACGCGACTGTTGACGGATTCCAACTCAAGGTATAGCCATCTTTAATTCTCAGCTTGGACATTCCACAGAACGCCAGCTTTTCTTTGAGGCACAAGAACATCAAAGTATCAAGCGTTTCTGCAATCTGAATAGTCTGTCACTCATGATGGAACATTGTTCAGAGGACCAGATATCGACAGTGTTGTATCGATATCTGGCTCACCAGTCATCTATCTATGCTCTTTTATCTCTCCATTTTATTGCATTTGGAACCTTGTTTTGCTGACAATCTGCTCCTGCGATTTTTTGATTTTGTTAACAGAGTCCAATCCTCAGTTTCTGGCTTTTCAAGATTCAGCAGGGGAAACAGAGCATCCCAAAAAAACAGGGATAAAAATTTCAATCGAAAAAGGAGTAGTCGTCTGTAATTGGTGACGCCCACCGATCATCTATTGCTTCACAACGTTCGGACCACGATAGGCCCAACCGATACCTCAGTAAATGAACCTAACCCAGAATCTTCCACTCGATGTTCAGCATTTTTGGTGGTTCGGTCGTAGCAAACCGAAGACTCGTATATGAGACAAAAATTAGGCGGTGGTCGCAGCTCATTGTCTTGTTCCAGAGATGAACAACTGCAAGTGTGTTTTGCGGAAATTGCTCGTCATTTGGCTAATTACGCGAATCATTCCGAAAAACATAACGAGGTAATTATACAGATTTTGAAAAGTTCTCTGTTTATAGTCTTGACATTTATCTTCACTGTGATTGTCTTGAATTATTTGGAGAAAGATCTACATTTGCGCACCTTATAGGTGTTCCACTTCTTCGTGCAATCTGCTGGAATAGAGCGCAATGTAAAGATACCTTCATCTGATGTTCTAGTGACAGATCGAATTCAGTCAGTTTTCAGTGATTACGATTTGTTTCACTTTTGCAGAGCCTGTTGGCGCAAATTCGCAAAAGTTGACTCATTTCCATTCAGTCACAATTTATTTTACCGTTCACATTCAGCTGCAAGAGACAAGAATCTTCCTGCACGAACTCGGCTATGCCCTCAGTCTCTGTCACCTCGTCAACTGCTTCTGATATGAGGAGTTCGAATCGCAGCGATTCTCCTCTGCCTAAGAAACCAAGAAAATCATGCTACCTGTGGAAGCCGAATGGTTTGTCTTTTCGTTAGTTTTTTTTGGATGAGAGTAGGTAAGTAGCTGTGATGAGGACATTAGTCAAGGGTGGCGGATTGCGCATTACTCGTTCCCTCATTTGTGGGCATCAGGAGTCGAGGATTGAAGGCGTAGGAAAGCGCAGACTTGTTGCGCAGATCGCCAGAGTCAAGAGGCGAGAGTAGAAAGCCATGTTCTCATCGTTACTTTTCGTGAGCTGGTTTCGCTTGCGATTCAGTCCCAATGTGGGTGTGACTTGGAAAAAAAATTTTCCCAAATATTTGCAAATATCAGTAAGCGCCTCACGGGTTACTTCTTTTTTTGATATTTGTGCGCATGAACTTTTAATTACAGAAGTTATAAAATGGCTTGAGGTCAGCAAGGCAGAACCACACCCTTTTTTCGGGTCGATTCTCCAAATGTAGTGTAGTGTAGTGAACTCTTGATCAACGAGGCAAACATAGGGCTCATTTTCAAGGAGCAGGGATGTTCTTTCGCTCTGAATAATATATTTCATTTAGAAACGTTGAATTTATTTGATTATCTCATGGAGAAGGAAGAACGTCAACATCGATCTCAGTGGGTAGACTTTGTTGGTCGGGTGAAAGCGGGCAACCGCCCAGCAAATCTCTATCCTAATCTCGAGTCCGCAGCAGTGTCTACTAAGCAGGATTAACTGCTGCTATCAGCTGCACCAGAGCAGTGGATCAACAAATAACATTTTTCAATTTATTGTATGTAAAATGAGTCTTTTATAACAATGAAGCGGATTTTATAGAAGTATCTGAAGTATCTATATTTGTGGTACGAGGTTACGTTATGGTTTTTTCTGTTTGAGATTTCTTTGAAGCAACTTTCTCTTTTATTTTTCTTTACGTCGAAGCGCCAGACTACTGATCGTTGAGACACTGTTCATTGATGAATCGTTGAACCTGGAGTCACGAACACTCGCCCACCTAGCTTTTTCAAATAAAAAAAAAATACAAAGCAGGGAGAAAGACGTTTGTACGGGAAAGGACGTACACAATTTGGCCACTCACCACGAAGTGCTAATGCAGCCAGCGACACTTTTGGGAAGGTAGCAGTCCTTTCTGACCAGCACCTGGTTACAATGCACACTATCTAAAATGATAGATTTCCTTCAGGGCAAGAAGATCTTGGAGGGACTTCTTTACGTTGACATACACTCTCCGATTACCAGACACCTGCGATAGCACTCATTGACTAAAGGACCGGTGATTTCGATCGATTTTTTTTCCTTTGAAATTACGCTTGCCTACTCACTCTAAGGGCAAAAGGGTTCTATACTCTAAGGGTTCTAGATGTTTCGAGCGGAAGCTGGCCGTCATCATCGACATAGACAGAAAGCCTCATATAAACGTTCTAACATGGTGTTTTGTTAACCCTGTTATTTCGCTGTGGCACGCGGTACGAAAGTCTCACCAGGGTATAGTTCTGGGCGAAATTTTGACCTTAAAAGGGTCTCGAATTCCTACTTGTGCCATCTCCGCAAGGGCAAGCAGGGCTCGGTAAAGTAGTGGTCCCGGCCGAAGCCGAAGTTTTCCCCATAACTCTCCAACATTGTGGGGCGTGATACATATAGCAAGATGGGCTTAAAGTATGAGCGTGCGTGCACAGTGGAATGCTCCACACAAACTCAATGTTTAGACTAATCTTTCCGGGGTCAGTGAATTGGTACCAGACTCGCTTGGGAAGATAAAAGCACTGACTTGCACATTTGCTGGCCAAGTCATTGTCTAGGCCGCATTACGCCCCTACGATTCTGAATGGAAGCCGAGTGCGGGGCGCATCCCACATACGGGATTGATTAATGTCAAAAATTTCATCCTTTCAACACAGCCAAGATAGGTCTGTGCAGCCTGCTTTGTCTGCAAGCGGAACAGTTTGAGTTGGTGAAATTGCGGTTTGGACTGAAATGAAATTATTGCAGCGTGGGTGCTTGAAGCTAGAGAATGTAAACTGCAATGGAGAGATGACGCTGCTTCCTCAAGTTCCGGTATTGCGACTGCCAAGGAATTGCAAAGCAGCATAGATGTCATGTTTGAAAACTCACATAAAACACATTTACTCAAAAATCGGAATTGCCCACCTCCTCATATTGCCCGGGAGCAGGGCCTGCGGATTTGGGGAGAAGATAACGACGACGAGACAATTTCGTGGGCTGCTCGTTTCAGGAACACTTCTAGGTTCCTCAATGTAAATTAACTAATTTTTTGGGAGATGACCAATCTAATCGGCCACAGCCTTCTTAGTGACTAACTGTAGCTACTATCACACAAAAGGATGACAAATGTTGCTGATTAACTGTCTGTCAATGTGTGATCACCCTCAGATGGCGGTTAAGGAAAAAAGGCTTTTCCGGAGTACAATCCCAATAAATAGCTCGAATATGAGAAGGAAAAAAAATCAAATTGGAGCTAGTAAACTGGAATGGCTCGAATCGGAAGGCAGAAGTTAACCTCTACTGACAATTACTACTCAATGGCAAGAAAAAAGTCAACCTCACTTTTGATATATCGCTATGTGATCAATATGCCCACAGAAGAGGTCGACCTAGGCCGATCCAACTGCACCATGGTAAAATCTTACATTTTCTGAATCACTCCAGTCTGATTCAATGCTCCCACCATTTATGGCGTCTACTATTTCATGCTACCACCTTCTCTTTGACTTCTTTGTGATACCCTGGAGGTATGTAGAAGTAGTCTACTTCTGAGTCCAACTTACCAACCTTACCTAATCGTTCGGATCGTAACATTGACCTGGATTATCAGAACATCAAAAGATAAGAGGATGGCATTTCTGCAGGCATGTAGGCATTTCTCGAAAATCTGGGCATTTCTTGCCTATTAACTAACTAGTTAGTGCTTCTATGCCGAACAGGTTTTTATGGTGGGACAATCATTCTGTCTGACGCCTCGACAAGGTCGTCGTTTTCAAAGGCTTGAAAGTGTGATAGATAGCAGTTCAAGAATTCGGAAAGCTATGAGACCTTCGGAAACGACGAGCTTGTCGGAGCATGAAAGAGAACACATCCATCTATAGAAACCTGTTCAGCTCAGAAGCATTGAAACTTTGATAACAGGTAATATTACTACAGTTGCTTGATAGTGCATAGCTACATAATCCTTTACGTTGGCTCGAAAAGAATCTTTAACCTCGGCCCTACCTAAGTTCTAGGACGTATTGATAAGGAAATTTGCCCTTATCGATTCGATCCTGTTGTAATAGCACCGCTTGCTAAGGAGACTACCGATTGAAGTATTTTTTTATAATTTTCCTTAAAGATATTCTCTGGCGTGGAAATTCCAGCAAAAACCCATGTTTGTCTGATCCCTTTCAAATTCATAATCTTCTGGACTCTGAAATCCTTAATCAATCATTTTTCTTACGAATTTGTTTGCGATGTACGATCGATTTCATTCCTGCCTATTTCGCTGTGACGTAAAGAACACATCTGTCTTTGTACTTATCCTTACACTATTCATCCAATGTTCGTTCACGCTGGAGTTTTCAGGCTTTACAAGGAAATTTACTCCTTTTTTATGTTCAAGATCATTTGCTTTAGTATAGGTCATGTAAATTAGGTTGTGGTGAAGTTTGTTTCTGCTGTGGAAAACCTTATTCAGTAGCATCCAAGGGACAAGTGCACCAACAACTTGTCAGAGGTTTTTTTTCTAAGTACTGTTGGAGGCGCACAGAACTTTTCGTTACGAGTTTTTGGGCGACCATGTGGTAGGTAGCTTCGGAAACACCCAGTTGGAAGCATGTGAGCGAAAGTAAGCCAAATCAACGATAACGAAGGCGTTCGCTTACTTTCTGTCCCAGAGATTCTGGAACAGTTCACAATCAATTGCGTGCAGATATGGGGCAGTTGGCAAAAGCTAAGAAAGTCGTGAAAAATCAACTACACAAAGAAATAAGGCGCTATCCTTGTACAGGACAGACTCAGTGTTTCATCCTCACGCATGAAAATCTTTTGATAAGCACGGTATCAAAAGTACTTTCGAAGGAAGGGCCTATACAAATAGGATTGATAATTTATCCTCCAATGAAGACGTTCAACAACCCGTTACAGCCTCACTTGCAAAGGAAAAGTGCTCAAACTATGTAGCTGATAGGGCCTGAGCTGTAGCTGAGTTAACTGCGTCAAATTGCACGATGTTTTCCCAAGTGGGTACTGGATTAAGCCATCCACTCGCTTGGAGGTCGCCTTTATAATATGTGCGTTCTTTCTTATACCGTAACGTTATGCTCCTCAACCACACTCGTCCAATTGTGCTTCTGTAATCAAGTATGCAGTACCTTTCAATTCCTCTCTGTTATCGTCTTTATTATCACCCATCAGAGCCGTCCATATTGTCTGGTATTTTCTATTTGTCTTGTCGAAATGACGGAATTCAGTACAAGAATGAGCTGGCTGTCGGATTTCGAGCAGAACGGCTTTGCTGTCATCGAAAATGTCTTCACAGCTGATGAGCTGACAGAAATGAAGAACGAAATCAATCGAATAATCAGCGAAATCGATTTGCGCGATCACCCAAAATGCGTATTTTCTACGCTTGATGAGAACAAAGTGCGGTCAGCCATTCGTTTCCAACAGCTTCAGCCTTGTCACACTGTGAGTTTTCAGCATCTTGTCGACGATTACTTCCTGAACAGTTCCGACAAGATCCGAGTGTTTTTCGAAGAAGGCGCGCTCGATAAGGACGGAAAACTTGTCACCGAAAAACATGAAGCCTTCAACAAAATTGGGCACGGTAGGGTATCTCATTGCATATTCTGTTGCATTTTCTGACCAAACAATGCAGGTCTTCACTTGGAGAACCCCGTCTTCAAGCGCATGTCTTTTCATCCGAAGATCAAGCAATTAGTAAAGGAAATACACTATGAAGATCCTAAAATCGTGCAGAGTATGTACATATTCAAGGTGAGTCTTATTTCTGATTTGTTGTCACCTGGCCCTGTTTTGATGTTTCTGTGTTTACGGAAAGGGCAACACTTAATTTCCTATACTCAAAAATTAGTTATCAAAAGAAACTGCTTCATAGCTTATGGATAAAGGTGTTAACTTTCACAAATGCTAACCTTAATAATCAGTTTCCATGTACTGAGCTGGCAGTGAGCTTCATATCGAAGTTTGCTAGTCATCTGTATACATACAGAATAATGAAGGTGGTGTAGTAACAAGTAGGACAAGATCCGAAGATAGAATCCCTGATCGATACCCACTCATAATCAAACCCTTTTATCCCATCGGGGTTTACTCTCTGGTACGAGATTCGTTTAGTAGAATGTAAGCATCAACTTTTTATTGCCTGTCCAATGCGAACCATTGTATAGGCCACATGCGCATTCAAAAAAAATCGCTACAATTTTGAATGAACGTCGTGCGACAGGGCGCATCCCAGGAAGAGGACTGCTTAGCGCAAGATATTCTCTCTTTTACCTATTGTATACGCAACCGTACAATATTCTGATTTCTTTGAAGGCGATCTGTTCATAATGGAAAGGGTTTCTGACAAATCCTACTAAGTTGAATCTGTGGTCCCCTAACATACAGTATGTGGCGCTGTTAGATAAAAACGATATAGGTAGGGCGTTATAAATATGCAAGCACTGTCTTATGTGTGCGCGTGGTCGAGCTTCTACGGCATTATAGAGGCCACCATTCACAAGTGAACCCATGTAGGAAGTTCGAACAGCCTGTCACCACCCATAGCGACAGTGCAAGGCATTTTCGGACAGTTTTGGCCTGATATAGTCAGCTCTTTGAGCGATAGCAACAACTAGAATCTCGTCCGAATATCCCTTTCATTTCGTTTCCGTCATGGTAATCTCGTACGACCTCTATCACTTTCGAGGAGCCTTGTTTTTCGAAAATCGGCTACTTTTCCCACTTCCTTAACCACCGATGCGCTATTCCCAATCAATACTTCCGCTTTTCGGCTTAGAACATCGTGAACTGTGTTTTGAATTCCCTAGGTTTGACATTTTCTTACATTTCCGAGTAGAATGTTTTTCCAATTCCAAAGGACCTGGCTTTTCAGCAGCCAAAGATTGGTGGCGCAGTCACTGATCATATCGATGCAACTTTCCTTTACGTAGAGCCTATTGACCATCTTATTGGTATTTGGATTGCTGTAGATGATGCCAACGAAGAAAACGGATGCCTGGCATTTATTCCAGGGAGTCACAAAAGTGTGTGAAAATATAATCGGTCTATAATCGGTATTCTACTCTAACATTTAGCTGATTTGGTTACAGGATCTTCCGTTGACTATCGCTTCAGGCGAACACACAAAACGGATGGCAGTGCCCTTTTGAAGTTTACCGGTGAACGGCCAACCTACGACCAGACGAAATTCGTGAATGTACCCATCAAAAAAGGTTTGTTTGAAGAATAATGGGGCGATTGAAACAGCGACAGGCGATTCAGCGTCATGTGTACTTCTACAACCACGGGTAATGGTGATCAACAACAAACTCAGGTCTAACAATGAGACCTTCAGCCGAGATCGCACCCACATCTCGTAGGGTCAAAATTTTGTTGTTGACAAAATCTTGCAAATTGTAAAACTTCCTGTTCTTCGCTGGATGATATGAAACGGGTATAGTGCCTCATAATCACTGCTGAATGGTGTTGTGGCAGGTGGCCCACTATCACACATGCATGGTCCGGGAAATGAATGATCGATATCCGCTAATCAACTTTACATCTCTCCGAAATCGATTGATCGACACCAAATTGGTCTGGAAGGATTACACAGCCACTTCTACTTCGACTGGCCACCCCCGCTCACCGCCTTGACCACAGACACATTCAAACCGCCGCTACTATTCTGAATGGAGGTTCTGTAAGGGGCGTAATCCACAGACAGGATTAATTACGCGTAGCACTGTAGAGATACAGTAGTAGAGAATACCTTTGATCAGAATTAATGCCAATTTATAAGTTTGACTCTACAAGGATCTTTTGGTTTTACGAAGACTTTTGCTTGGAGCAAATCTGTTTTGTTCTAGGATCCCTGATTGTCATCCATGGTCTCGTGGTTCATAAAAGTGATCCGAACATATCATCAAAAAGTCGGCATGCGTACACTCTTCATATTATGGAGGCCAAAAATACCAAATGGAGTGAGGACAACTGGTAGGTAACCTATTATCAGTTCTTAAAAGAAAGTACACTCTGTAACAATGGACTCGGTTATAGAAGGATCAATCGGGAGGACTGTGTTATGCTACTCAGATTTCTTACATATCGCTCAGAGAGACTGTCAACAAAAACGTCTCCATACTTTTTAGGTGTAGGGGATTGAGTGTTTGTAACTAGATCAGCGTATTTCGAGGAACTTCCGTATTTCGCCATTGGAATCATACCATCAATTAAAGTTGAACTTGGGCAAGCGATGTTGCTCCTCTAAATGCTCTTTCTTTAGCGGCCCGAACCCACAGCACAATACACAACGTTTCCTAGGTTTGCTATCGTTGGGTGCTGAGTGCTTTTCACGGGATCTCCTTCAAAGCGTGTCACAGTGTACACATATTTTACAGGCGGGGAATTAGGTTCAGTCGTACGTGATAGACCTGCGTAATAATCCACAAAATCCAACATCTTATTCGATGGGGGTATTAGTGCACTGGGTAAATGGTGATTCTCGAAATAGTTGCAATTTGAGCTACAAAATGGCTGGACTAGCTGTCTTGTTGGGAAAAAGCTCCTTGCGAGATATATCCATCTGATTGTCGCGAAATTCTCTGACCGGACATTCATAAGTGGTATTCCAGTGGGCGTAGAGCGTCAAAACATGGTAGGAGTACAGGCGGCAGGATGGGAACACCCATGGTGGGCGTTATTACTAAGCTCCGTCTGTAGTACTCAGGGCGGCGGTATGGGAACACTGAAGATAGGTGACAACTCTGACCATAATTTGGTATTGGTACGAACGGCAAATAATTGTTAATTTGGGCCTAGACCGTCAACTTTGGTAGAAGTACAAGCGACAGTATGAAGACACTGAAGATAGGTGGCAGAGCTAGATTACGCCCATAGGGGCGAGACCTGCGTGAAAGTTTTCTATGTGGGTACGAGGCGTTTAAATTCGGCGGGATCAAGCGCAGCGGTATGGAAACACTGGCGGTAAAAAAATTTGGTGTTGGTACGAACGGCAAGTTTAGGACAGTGATAGTAAGTGGTAGGGAGATGTAGGGGAGAGTGGGTAAATAAGCGTAATCCAAGTAAAATTGTGCAGTCAACTTGGAAAAAGAGGGGAGTTACCCAACTCGCACAAAAGTTGAGGGGGACTCTTATGCTTATGACGGGAAGGCGCTCAGGAAGTGTGTCAAGTGTATGGGTGCGTTCAGACAAGAATTTCTAATTCCTGATCTGCTCCACCAGAGCTTCCAACTGGAAGGCAGGTGGACGGCAGACTAACTTTAGACGAATAGGAGGAGAGCCCGGCGTTAGACGGGCGATCCGACTATGTTACACTAGCGCGTAAATAAGGCAGGAGATGGAAATTCGGTTCATTTCTCGCTTCAGCTTATGACCACTACCCTCCACGGTTTGGGACCCAATAAAGAGTCACGACTCCTCTCCGCCACGATATCATTTGCGACAAAAAGTATCTGACCTCCAATACTCTCGAACTCTCAACTAATCTTTGGAACTGGAATAAGTGATAAAAACTGTAATTTGTTCGCTGGAGGCAGGTAACAGGACGACAAAATTCGCTTTTGTTGTATGGATTGCGGCCGGAAAAGGGTTTCATTAGTTCACGCCGATTGTACGGTTGAGCTCCCAATAAGTGCTCCCGTCAATTATTGAATTGTTTTGTTGTTGTTTACAGAGAGATGTATGTTTCACGAGTGTACTTTTCAGGTTACAAGAGACCGAAGAGCGAAAATATCCGAAACTCTATGACTGACAGTGGATAGTGTTTATGCCAGTGGTCTATAAATAAAGTCCTATTTCATATGAGAGCGACAATGTTTCTTCGTTGTTCGAATGAAATTATTTGCACATATTTAGCGATGAAACATGACAGAGGAAACTGTGGTGAAGCTGAATTGACGCACAGGACCATCGCTCAAGTTTTGTGTCAGTATGAGAACGCTGCTGTGCAGCGAACAACCTCACCCAAAGAGGCATTCCGAAACTGGGTTTTGGGACGTTGGGTCCCTATATGAGAAGTCTGATGTTTTAGGAATATTCAAATCCCATCCCTTCAGGGAAAGTACTGGAAAAGTTCATGATTGAGGAAACTTCAAAAACCATACTACAGTGAGGAATTCACAAATGGAATGGCTTTATCAGAACGTTGGCGGTTTATCTCGGACTTTTTTCTCTGCTTCGAGCAAAATTAGTGATCAAATCATGACTGGAGACGGGGGATGGGGGGGGGGGGGGGGNGGGGGCGGTCGTATATGCACCACAAGGATCGACTGGAAGAAATAGTACCGGTGAACGATATTTGTGTACTTGCTTGCTGCCCTAGTACAAGAAGGATGCGTTTCGTTTGAGCCCTGACCGTGCTATCAGGTTAATTTCAAAAGAAGACAATCTCACTATAGCGGAAACGAAGAGGTCTTAAAAGGTAGGGTGAGGATGGGAATCAGAAAAGGGGAGTGAAAATGGCCTCAAACTAGGAGCATGAACGCGTTCCCTCGAAAAAATTCAAAGGACATTCTACAGCGAGAAAAGGCAAAGGGCAACAGACTGGCTTGCAAAAAGGTCGTCCTCTAGAACTATTAGGGATTCCGAAAGCTATAGACGACTTAAAGAAAACGGGGGTGAAAGCTTATGATAGCTGCAAACAAGACCGAGTATAAGGTCTAACAAAAGACAAGAATTTAGAGGAACTAGGCATTGGCTCAAGAACCACATAGCCTAAGGAAATCGTAGCGATTCTAAAAGACCGCCTCATCCTTTCTTATCGGAAAGGTTCACGACAGATGACACCTGCACATCTGAGAACAGCTACAAGGGCAGTATGCGAAAAGCATCGACCCTAAACCTAGATTCATTTTACTGGGAGAAACAGTTTCGTTGCTTTTTGCTAGGAGTGCTCTTAATTTCCTCTAACAGCGTAATGTTCTAGAATAACAATTTAACAATTTCTTCGATTATGTACGTGTTGCACATAATCGAAGACATTATTATTCTAGGACATGTTTGGTAGCTTTGCCAAGTACACTAGAAATGACGGGAGTTACAAAAGGTACCCATAAATGTGTAGCTGAAGACTGTTGTTTGCGCGTCCGCCCTTGCCCTTATACTGTAGAGGGAGGAACTGCAAGGAAAACTACTAAGAACATTGACTAGAAAGCAAGAAGTTTGAAAATTTCTATCATTCCAATAAAATGACGGTGTTGAGAACAGTCTGGCAATTGAACAGTTGACAATGGACTGGATTAGATGAGGGGATATTGGGGCAACCATGAAAGCCTCGCTTGTTCAGCAGAGGATGAGCATCGTAAAAACGCGGGCTGGAAGGACAGCAAGCAAACATAAGATGAGATGTAAGGAACCAATCGAGGCAAAAAATGTCGTTGACGGGAAGGAATTGTGACACAAGAACAAAAGACTCGCGATAGTGCGAGATTTACAGGGGGCAGGGAAAGAGGATTTGTAGTATGATCTGAAGGAGATATGAGCGAGTGCCGTTAGCCATCGAGTGACTCCGGTGTTGTCGTGCCGTGCGGACGACTTGAAGGACGACCTGGCGTGGCGCGCCCGTAGTCCCGCCGGCAAAGGCACAGTAAGCTGCAGGGATCTAGAGTATGTCACTTAGAAACTAGCCCACATGCGACATTTGCATCATCATTCGTCGCCGTCGTCATCGTCACAGCCGCCTGCCTTCGTCGTCTTATGCCAATCGACGTCAATGTCACCGACGCAGCATCCGATGGTTCTGTAGCACCACATTGTTGCCATCCACGAGTGGTGCCATCGCTGCGGAGTATGGAGCAAGCTAGAAACATCTGAATGAATGGTTGGCAGCAACGCAGGACTTGGAGCAGCACTGCCGGAAGGAGGTTGGGATGGCCTGGATGGGCCCGGATGAGCATTAGCCAGGATCGTACCCACTCCGTCGGTTGAGTGTGGTCATGTTTGTGTGTGCATTTTCATGCCTTTGTTCATAGTACCTTTTTCTGTCATAACATTTGTATTTACTCGCATTTAACTCCTTTTTCTCTCTTTGCGTAGTTTACCATAATCAGTATATATCGTAATGTGTGCTGTTAGTACGTAGAGCGGTGGTAACGTCCATATATATATATATATATATATATATATATATATATATATATCCTACCAAGTCCGTGTGGCGGTTGAATTCGAGCATGGGGAGAAGACCCTGGTTGCCTAGCTCACGCCGCTGGGGGCGCCCTGACGAGCAACCATCGATGCGGATCGGCCTCGGCGGGACGCTTCCTAAGGCGCGACATGGCGCATCGGAATGGGGTTCAACATAGGGGGAACCCACGTTGGGCCTTAGTGATCGAGCCCGTTCATGCTCGCCTTCACCGCTCGGCCTCCGGGGCAGAGGACGCGCGGAAGGTTAGTAAGTGCTAACCGGTCCCCGCGTACGTCGGTCGCCATGGGGATTCGCCCCTCCTTCATGTGAAGCCTTAGCCCTAACCTGCGTCGGCTTGAGTGATACAATTCCGGCGTGGAGACAGCGTGTATTCGTTGGGCTATAGGTTTTCTCGCGGGGTGAAGGAAGCGGTTGTTTACCATCCCTCCTGGAGATTCACATTACTCCTCGTATCAGGCCAAATGACCTATGCGTGGATCAGAGGGTACCGGTTGTTATCCATGCTAATCCGTCCCGTGAGCAGCCTACTACTATACTTTGGGGTCCCTTGTTGCTCATACGTCATCTTGTAGGACGTCTGGTTGGTTGTCATCATCGGATCGCCTAGTCAGCGCCGCAATTGGCACTTCCGCACACAGCCATAGGGAGCTATCTGCCATTACTTTCCCTCCGGCTCAGCGCACATCCGTTGTGGTCCCTTTTTAGATTGGGTACGGCAGCACCTGCCAAGTGATCAGTATGTACTCAATCGACGCATCCAAGCTGAATTTGTCCAAGGCGATAACAGCATGGGAGTGTGAAGGGTGAGGTCCCTCCTTCGGCGTTGGAATCCACAGCTGCACAAGCTTATAGCACGCGAAGCACGCTCGAATCGCAATGTGCCACCATCGATCGGCAACGCGGAGCGGACAGCACAAGTTCGCTCCGCGTTGCGTACTCTCATCGAGAGGTGTCAAGTATTTCAGGATTCGATCTAGCACACCTTCCTTCAGGACTCGCGCACAGATGAGGTGATATCTACGGCACAGGCTCTCTTCCTACGTCTAACACACGCTTAGATGAACCTAAGGTGCTCATCCTCACCATGATCACCATACTTCAGTTCCATCAGGGGTAACTAAGGACGTACACAATCAGGAACATCGACTGGAGCATACCGCCTCAACATCTAGCGCAAGCACGCAGACCAATTCTTATATGTTACCGCGGCGTCCGTACCCAGCCTGTTTTCGCACGCCATGTCTTCCTCCAATCCATCTTATAGTGGCTCACCGTCAGCGCATCCAGCCGTGCAGTTGGATAAGCCTACGCTTGAACCATTTTCGAGGTACATCACGCAGTTCCTTAGGTTTTGGCATACATTTGAGCTAGGTACATAACGATTCCAACATAGCTCCGGTTTATAGGTATTTCTTACAAGGCACGATTAAAGACGAAACCAAGGTTGTTCTTCAGAACTTCGATCCGGATGAGTGTAACTATACGGAGCTGGTGAACACGAAGCTGTTGACCGGAAGCTGTTGGAACTGTATATGAAGGGTGGCACGCCCTCATAAAGCGCGTGCCACCCTTCATAGACAGTTTCAACAGCTTCCGGTAGCTATATTGTATATCGGATAGAATCTTCGAAACACTTGGTTCCGTCTCTCAACCATTCTCCATGGCTTACGCAGAGACGAAAATTTTCCTTCAATTTTACCTATACTTGACCTGGTCAAAAGTAAGTTTCCAGAGGAAATCCAGCCGAATCTCCATGATCTCGAGTTCCAAAGCCGAAAGGACTTCGATCTAGGTCAGATCATGAAGCAACTCGATAACATCATCGCGTCCAAAGAGAAGTTCGAAGATTCCACTACGCTAAGAGAGGACCGCACTGTCACCTCCTAGAGTCATCAGCGTAGTCCGTCACGTTCTCCATTGGCATCACGAGGATCGCATGGTCCATCTCGGTGTTGTTCTGCGAATCTGAACGCCATCGCTCCACACGTTGTACGTTGCAAGCTCCGGTAGCTATTCGTAAGGCCCTCGTACGCGTATCCAACCTTTGTTGGAGGTGCTTACGTGCAGGTCATACGTCGTCATCCTGCAGCTATCCTCCCTGTCGTACTTGCAGAAGAGATCACTCGATCTCCTCTGTGGCCAACATTCGAAGCCTCACCGTTCGCCAAGTGAGAGAAGATGTAGTAGCAGCTGCCACCGTCCGCGCTCATCTCGTCATTATCCCTCTCGTAGTCCATCTCGAGACCATCGACAAACTCGCAGCCCATCCGGGAGCGACAGATCTCGTTCGTATTCGTGAGGGGCACAAGTTGACTTTATGCCATCATGCTCGTCGTAGCTCTCGACCGCATTCGCCGCAACGTGTCACCTTCAATACGCCTTCGAGAGGCTCTCCTAGTCATCGTAGGTGAAGTGTGTCGCTGCATCCGCAGCTCAATCAGTCCCTTCAGTCTGATGATGACGCTCAATGGATGCTCCCTTGCCATAAACCAACTCGTCCGTCCATCGAACTGTCACGATTCGCTGCGCTCATGTTCGTCGAAGGCTCAGCCTTCAACAGCGACTCCGCTCAATTTGAGAAGGTTATCTTGTTTCTCGACTCCTAAGCGCAAGCCGGTTTTATATCGCAGAGCCCAGCGATCGCTTAGGCCTCACCGTTGTCGATAGTTGCCCTCGCACGTTTATCGCGTTTGGTGGTGAACCCAACACGGAAGTCTTAGGTATCGTGCAAGTCACCTTCAAGGATTTGCTCGATCGGGAGCTCCTTCTGCGGCTCACCATCGGGCAAACAATCACCGTAGCGCAATCTCTACCGCGCTTGTCGTCGCCGGACCTTAACTTATTGAACAAACATAGACTGTCGTTGCCCCTACACCAGTCACAGCCGGTTCTCCCAGACATCCTTATCGATATCGACCATTTCTGGGACGTGATGTCTTCAGAAAGACCCATTTGTTTACCATCAGGCATGGTCTGATGTAATGCTTGTTTCGGAACAGTCGTATCGGGAGTCGGTTTTTCTATCTGGTTTTCGCCGCCAATACTGTCGCAGTCGCAGAGCGAGACGATAATCTCGCAGTAGAACGCCTTTGGTCCTCAGACCCTTGGCGTATTCGACGACCACCACCATTCCGCAGACCCCAAACTGCAGAAGCGCATCATCCAGGACTTTTAGAACTCGGCGGGCCTGGATAATTGGGTTCTCTACGTTTGTCCCTTGAAAAACAGACCATCCGCCACTTGACGATAACAAGCAGCTCGCATATTGTCGCCTTTTCAGCCAGTACGATCGGCTGAGCCAGCTAAAGAAAAGGAGCTACATCTTCAAAGACAATCTTTAAAGACTTGATAATCTGTACTCTAACTCAGCGAAACAGCACAATGACCTACGAAAAAAGGGGGAAAAATTTCATTAATTCGATGTTTTTCGGGCGAAATACCTTTGCCTCAAAAAGGATGAGAAACCGGCGTCACCTGGGCGATCCGACTGATATCATTATACTTCATTATTATATTGCTAAACGTCATGCAGGTGTCGTCTATACTGTAGCTAGCCCACGATAAAAGTTCTTTATTCCATCTAATCGCACGCATGTGTATAAGACTCTTCGTGATTGCGTAGTCTGCAAGAAGACCAGCGGACATGAACGTGTAAAGAGGTCATGACCCTTTCAGAATATCGGCGTAGACTATATTGGCCCGCTTGCGGTAAGCAACGCATTTGTCAGTTCGAACAAGGTGTTATCTGCTTGTACACCTGTATGGACGTCGTATACAGCGATAATTTGACCACGTTTCACGCAGCAGAAAGCGCTATTGTATCCGTGCTGTACTCACCCAAATCCTGGGAATCCATTGCAGAATACTGCTCGCAGCATAAAATCACCTGGAATTTCCTAACTCCTCTTTTTCCTGGAGAGGAGGATTTTATGATCGCTTAGTCGCTCTGTTCAATAACGCATACAAAAAGTCCATTGTTCGCATTATCCCGCCTTTGAACCATCACCAGACGGTAGTAGTAGAGACCGAAGCTAAGCTCAATTCTCGTCCTGTAATCCCTTATAGGGAGAGGACGTCGTCGCGTACGCTTCCTTGCACCATATTCTAACATCCGCCTTTGCAGTCTGTTCCAGACCCGGTCTATGACGATTCTCGCAGCTTAACCACGTGGTATAGGGGCGTTCTTATGCTCCTGAACCAGTTCTAGGACATATGCGTTCTGGCTATCTTGCCGCGTAGAGAGAACGCCATCGAGGCAAAGGCAAATTTACCACCGCTTGCTCGTAAGTCGGCGACATCCTCATCGTAGCCGGCGGAAAATTGCCACGAGGTTATTGGCCGTATAGTCTCATAGACGAATTACATCGTAGTAGGGATGCACGCGTAAAATCTGCGAAAGATCGCCTGACGGTAAATCAAAGATTCGTTCCATCTCACATCTTTATCCGTTAGAAATCCGCGCATCCTCGCAGTCAACTGAGGCAAAACCCGCAGCCACAACACCGGCAGACGTGTACAACCACCGAGAACGGCAAAAACTACCCACAAGTCCATTCGTTCTCAATAAGTATTGATTTTGCGCAGTAAAAAGCGTTCGCAGTCAAGTTCTATCCGTCTTGCAGCGTCTTAAAGCGCGAAATCCGCTCAATCGCAAGACGCGGCCGTGTACGCACGCTTTCTACGCAAGCCGCGAACATCATCTTTACGAAAGTGCGAAGGCATTTTAGAATACGCAGTTAGCGTAACCAACACCGATGACGGCTGTTTCGTCGTTTCTTCGTGGTTATCATCAATTTTAAGCGTATTACTGTCTCAAGGATATCCCATATGGATTATTGTATCGGATTATGACGATTGCAGCGGATGGTCAGGTTGGGTTTCTATTAGTCTTCTTTTCGTAATAGAAGTCGTAGACATGCCGTTACTTAGCGCAATTTACGCACGCAGCGTTGCAGTTTGTTTTTTATTTGTTTTCTCATGCACTCTTTGTGTTTCGTAGTTGATTTGTACATCATAGTTCTCTCCTTTTCTCACCCCTTTTTTGTCGCACGCAGCGTAGTTGCGGGGACGACGAGTTTTTCTTCATAGCTCGCGTATTCATACTTGTCTTTTCATGTAGTATTTTCTCAATTATAGTTTTTTAGGAGAGCGTACTCGTCATTCCACGTAAAGCATGTTTACGCGCGAAACGGTTTTCTTAGTCAATAGTTGTTTTTTATCATAGTCAGTAGTCAACAGTAGTTTTTATCGTAGCCAATAGTTTGATTATAACCTGTTCACCGTGCTGCTTTTCCATTTCTACCATATACGCAGACGGTGACGTGTTTATTATTTCTTTCTTATTTGCGCATTGCCAGCTTAGGCTCAAACGTACTTGCTTGTAGGGAACAACTCATCAGTCGTAGCATAACTTGAGCTTAGTTAAGCTGTTTAATTTTTAGTCGTAGTATTAGCGTTTCATATCTAATCAAGTTTTAGTATTAACATAGTTAATTTTATAATCATGACACACTACTAACTTTTCATCATTTCATTACCCATCTTATATAACCACTCTGCACCATTTCCACTTCATATTTAACCATTTTTGTACCATTTCACCTTCATATTTATCCAACTCATGTTTATCTATCCAACATCCATCGGTCGTACGTCGTGCCACCCAACTAGGTCGTAGGCCCGTTCTCATGGTTAATTTGTTGCAGGTAATCGCGCTGGAGGCTTACCTGTCTCACTACTTAGTCATCGCACAGCATGCACCTGCAACAAGCGCATAGGGAAAAATCCCCATCCTGTGAATTCGCACCTTCGCCTTCAATATCGCAGCGCCCCGCGCAGCCCGCGGAGGAGTTTAAGAGCTTCAGCGAAATGTTGGACAAGTTGCACATAGAGGAGCAGGGCTCGCAAGCCTTTCAACGGTTTAGTGTTCCCCCTGTGCGGTAGCACTCTTCAGTTCGCACGGTTGAGCCACCATCGCGATCGCGCCCACGTAACCGATACCAGCCATGTCGTCTACCATGGCAGGATGAGCGTATGTTTGAACTTCATCCACCGGGAGGGGAGCCCGTAGTCGCGTGCAGATGGTACGGACGCAGCGAAAACCCTGAAAGACTTGCTCGCAGGCAAGAATATGAAGATCACATTCACGTCCAATTGTTGGAAGGCGAGCAACGTAGGCAGCGAGAGCATCAACGCAAGGAAGAATACGAGCGGCGTAGGCAGCAGAAAGAAGAAGCACGCAGGCGCACCTTATCACAGCCGCGTAGGCAGTATCGTGAAGCACGTGGCTCCTCGTATTCGGACAGCAGTCCACAGCGCTCACACCATCGGGAGCGCAGCCCCCGCGAGCATCAGGTAGGGTATCGTAGGCACTGCTATGTGTAGTCCGCGCAGTCGTGAACTCTATCCGCGTACGTATGTACGACCTTCGCAGGAACCATACATCCTACGCAGGGAGCAACGTCGCGGACAACAACTCCATATCGTTCGCCCCTTGTAGACGCGAACAGCTGTCAACGACCCCAAGAGGAAGCACATGAACACCTATATTACTCAATCAGTACTTCCAGCGAGGCTCCAGAAATGCAGGAACTTCGCATGTTCCCACAGCAAAGTACAAAATGCTGGAATTTCGTAGGTTCCCGGCAGTTCTTGACTGTTCGACGACTCCGCAGCTCGGCTGTTTCTCATTCAGGTAGTGCTGCGCGTGGCACTGCTTCCAACTCCAAATTTCTCATCCTCCGCTCACCGACAATCCAATGACAACAAGGACAGACAATCGTTTCTATAACAGTAAACAAGAGCGGTGGGGTGCAACAACTCGAAGGAGAGAAACAGAGCGCAACAAGTTGTCATCTGTCGGACTCAACACCATTAATCCCAAACAGAGCAAACGAGTGCTTGAATCTTTGTGACGGTGCGAGATTGTATTCATGACATGTTAACCCAATAAATATCCTATCATTCGGGCATTCTACCACCGATCGGTCGAAACAAAGTCCATCTCGTTCGCCGCCTCGTAGACGATCCCCACGACAGTGTAGTCCCTCAATCTCTGAACCAACAAATGCGCGCGGGGACTCTCCATCGGCTCGTAGTGTCTTTGCCGCAGGCAGGAAGAATCCACACGCTTGTTTGTACGTTTTTAGGAGAACTGAAAGATGCGTATCGTACGTACCCATGAGATCCGGAGGCGATTGAGCGTACGCGTTGTTTTTCCTGCTTACAAAACCATTTCTCCGCGTAGTATGCTGTCGTTCCAAATCTGAATGATAGGCTTTGGATCCACGCGCATAACTGAAGATGCTTTAGGTGCAGAGGCGACCACTACTAGGCAACCTGCCCCAGGTTACCTAACCGCGTAACTTGCAAATCCTGTAAGACCGGCAAGTTATTTCCGCACCACACCGCGTTTTGCTACTGCAATCAACACCCGCGTAGGGACTTCACGTTAGAGCAGTACTCGCACGCATACGCAGAGCAAGAAACATCCCGCATAGTAAGAAAGGAAGCCGAAGAGCACGAAGCTCGTCTTTATGAGCTACAACACGCAGTCGAAGAAAATGAGAACTCTCCTTAGGGTGAGTTGACCTTTTCTCAAGTAGTGACGAAACAACCTTTGGATGCTTCTTTCCTGTGTAACCTCCGACTTAGCTAAAATTGACTTAATAACGTCACTAATTTCATTCTTCCTTCAAAGGGCAAGTTTCGTTTCACGCTGGCGAAGCTTCAGTTGGGTTATCGCAGTCAACGTAGTGTCTCTGGAAAGCGGTGGGAGACCGCTATTTTTTCTTTCCCATGTCCCGTGTTCTTTCTGTCGTAGCCTTTCACCTCTTTCCATTGGCCTTTGGGTTTTTATTTTGCTTAGCGAGGTAAACTCTCCCCTCGCACTAAAACTTCCCCCTTGTAGTGAGGCAAAACACACAAGTAGGCAGAAAACATCCCGTAGTTCCTGTCGACATCGCAGTCAAGCAACATCAACGTCCCACAACTACGTCGTCTTCTTGTCAGTCGTACGAGAGCAACATCCACGATTGGTCACAGCCGTCGTCATCTCGTCGAGCCTTTATTTTTACATATCAAATCATATATCCCATTCTCGTTGTATATGTACCAGTTGGGCTATGCACACTAACGCGCGCGTCACATTAATCCATCAATCAACTAATCTGATACGCAGTGCTACGATTATTTAGTCAAGAGCAGCATTCGACATAGAAGTTACTTTAATGATTGACTCACAGAACTTTACTCCATAGGAAGGTAAAGGGGCTCATTCTATCGCTGCTAACAGTTGGATGTGCTCACCATCTTTATGAGCAAAGTCTCTTGAAAAAAGGCCTAGTGACTGTCCAAACTTCAAGGAGAAGTAGGCTGCAAAAATAGGTGGCTGTTATGAATGGATTTCTAAGGATATATCATTAATGGAGGCTCTCAGATTATTAGCGGTCGGATAAGTTCTGCCATGAATGATATCAAAGCAGAGAGAAACCGTGACCCTTCATTGAATCGCAAGCTTCGCTGGGTAGCGGTCGTAAGCAAGAAGTGAACCAAATTTCATAATCGGTCCATATCAGTGCACATACGCTTCTTGTCGAATGAAACATATCAAAGAATCAAAGCTACATCGTAAATAACAAAGGCGCTAGGATATAATTGGTGATTGGATCTTATTCTCTGAGGGCTCTTCTATGGTCAGTGTTCTCATCCTCCCCTCTCTACTCCTAATGTTCATGCTCTCCAAGTCCACGGGATCAGGAGTTTTCGCTCAGACATTTATTTTGCGGAAACCCCGTTCCCTGTGGGCACAGTTTGGCCCTACTGCCCAACATAAGTGTTCTCGTACTGTCGCCTGTTCTTCTACCCAGTTCGAACGCCCTAGAGATAAATTAAAAATATTCGCGCACAACCGCGGGTCCGGTCTTCCCATCTATCATAAGTGTTCCCATCCTGCCACCTATACTCCTGCCAAGTTTGAACGCCATAGGGCCATATTGACAATTTTGGCGCAAATCCCGCAACCTGCGGAGGCGGTCCGGTCCTGCCACCCACCATGAGTGTTCCCATCCTGCTTCCTGTGCTTCTACCAAATTTGAACCTTCTAGATCCACAGGGACAGGAGTTATGAATTTCCGTGCAAACAAACAAACAAACGGACAGACAGACAGACGCGAGCGCTTTATATATAGTAAGGATATTTGTGTGTATATTCGTGGTTTAAGAAGTCGTCCCACACGCACCTACCGGCCCTTTGCAGTCAACATCAATGCCACGTACGATCCTTAGTAGTTACTTAGGCCCGTAGGAATCCACGTTTAACATCGCGTTGTATTACTGCGTAGTCGCAATAGGTAAGACCAAGTTATTGTACCTCGCCGCCGGGACTGTTCGCCTTTGAAGACGGGAAGCTGCAGGGAGCTAGAGTTTGCCATGTGGCAGTGGACTCTAGCCCCTATGCGACGTTTGCATCACCATTCGTCGCCGTCGTCATCGTCACAGCCGCCTGCCTTCGTCGTCGTCTGGTGCCATTCGACGTCAACGTCACCGGTGCTGCCTCCGATGGTTCCGTAGCACTGCACTGTTGCCACCCACGAGTGGTGCCATCGCTGCGGACCATGGAGCAAGCTGGCAACATCTGGATGAAAGGTCCGCAGCAACCGAAGGACCTTGGAGCAGCACTGCCGGAAGGAGGTTGGGATGGCTTGGATGGGCCCGGATTAGGATTAGCCAGTATCCTACCCAGTCCGCAGGTTGAGTGTGGTTATATTTGTAAGTATATTTTCATGCCTTTTTTATAATACCTTTTTGTATCATAACATTTATATTTACTCGCACTCAACTCCTTTTTCTCTCTTTATGTAGTTTACCATAAACAGTATATTTTATAATGTGTGCTGTTAGTTCGTAGAGTGTTGGTAACATCCATATATATATCGCAACTCTCCTAGCATGTTTGGTTGGGTACGAAGGCCTTGGTAGGTCCGAGGGAGCTCGGCGCTAGTCGCACGGTTCTACCATGACCTACGTACCAAACCAGCGTACGTAGCGTACTGCGGAGGCAGCACCAGCCCGTAGGAGTTCGCGAGGGAGACTGGGGCAGCCTCAAGCCTGCTAAGTCCGTGTGGCAGTTTTCGTCGGGCAACCACCGATGAAGATCGGCCTCGGCGGGACGCTTCCCACGGCGCGACAGGTGTATTCGAATTTAAATCAATGCTGTATCTCGTGCAAAAATATTTTGCAACGACTGGTCCCAACGTTCCTCATTTTTATGTGCCCTTAACATTTACTATGTTTGCTCGCGGTGCGGAATCTTGTCCTAGGTTTAACGCATCTATTCGAATCAGGAATGCGTAGCAAGTATGGGGCGCAGCAACCTTAAGCTTCGCCGATACAAGGCTGGGTAATACAACGGCGATAGTTTCGAGGTGCAGTGTTGGGGACAAAGCATTCGGCAAGAAAGGTATTAGAGGTGGAGGTGTTTTGGACTCTACGAAAAGATTCCAAGTGAACAGCAAAAGATAATGTCGTCCGAAACTCCTATCACCCTTACCGCACAGCAGCTATGACTCGTGTTCTTCAACAGTATAACCTGACGTACCTTTTCACAATACCACACTTCGCGTAAATATTAGGTTGGAAGATAAGTCCTGCAACACTGAACATGTTCCTCCAGGAAAAAACCAAAGCCCTTTTCAAATGTTTTCGCGACTTATTCTTATAAAGAGTTTGTGAAGGATTTTGAAAATAAACATAATAATAAAGGGTTCGTGAAAGGGTTCCCTCATGAACTGCGCCCGTCTGATCATGAACCACGCCTGTTTCACGAGACGAACAGCATGCACGTGACGGAGTCTCGTATGCTTCGTCCCAATTGAAAGGACTTACGAGACATAGTGACCGTAGATGAGAGCTGGGTGCTTCACGTTAACCATACACGTGAGCGCCTGGATTGCGCGAGGAGAAAAGTTACCTACGGAGCCTAAAGTAGACCTTCATGCGAAGAAGGTTTTATTGTGTTGCTGGTGGGACTGCGGTGGAATGATCTAGTGGGGGCTGCTAGACAGTGGCACTACAGTAATAGCCACAGTCTACGCTAACCAGCTCCAAAAAGTGGCCGACGTTATGCGAGAGCTGTCGTCGATAAGGCCCAATATCTTCCTACTCCACGATAACGCACGCCTGGATGTAGCCAACGAAACGCGTCAAAAAATTATGGGACTCGATTAGGAAGTACTGTTGCCTCCGGCTTACTTAACGGACCTAGCGCCTTCTGGTCGTCACCTATTCAGAGCGTTAAGGCAACATCTAAGGGACAAAAAATTTGATGATCGTCGTGAACTCGAAAATGAAATCGACCGCTATTCTTTGTTGCGGCCACCGTAATTCTGGAAGAGAGGGATCGAGAAGCTGCCCGAAAGATGGGCACACGCTTTAGATAATAATGGTGGTCATATAGTAGATTGAAAGTTTCGTTTAATAAAGAGATATAAAGTTCAAAAATTCGCCCAAAGTGTAACAGAACTTATCTTACAACCTAATACAACATCCAAACATCCAAAATTATCCAAAAAAGACGAAAAAAAGCGGATTCGGGTCTTTTTCGTTTTTTCTTTATACCCAGGTTAGCTCACACTTTTTCATATATGAAGTTACATAGTTCGACTCAGCTCGACGAGCTCTATGAAATGGTATATAAGGAGACTGACAAAGTTGAAGTTTGAAGTCCTCGGCACATCAAAGTTTCTGGTGGCACGTCAGTAGCAGTGACGCTCGCTATAATTATAACCAGAAGGCATTCCCTCCTATTGAAAGTATTCAGGGAATTATGAAACAGCCATCATATCCCAAAACTGAAGAAAAAGTAAACCTTCGCATTCTTCATGTTTTACTGACCATTTTGATACCTATTTTTCCTAAAATGGACAAACTTGGTCATGCACCAACTCTGAACGGGAGCGGCCTTTAAAAGTGAAAAATAGCAAATCTGAGTTAATTCCTAGTGTCAGTGAATGATGTACCTATATTTCACAAATAGCTCTTTTCTATAGTTTGCAAATTGCATGCATAAGTTCATAAGGGAAAGCGATTTTTTCTTTCGAATCCCGGATTGGGCATATTATTACGGAGATTTTAGGTTTCTTGCTTTTTCAATCAAGATTTTCGAGCTTCAAGGGAAAGCTACGCCTTTCATCGAAAGTATTCATACAGATTCGCTCGTAAACAGTTGCGTATATGAGGAATATTTAGTTTTCTGGATCCTCGGGTTTCATGGATAGCTTCCGATCTCGCCTCAAATCACAAGAAATGACTTGAAAAAAGAATGAAAAATGAAGTGAAATGAAACATGAACCACATTTTTTATATGAAGTAAACATCTGAACATCTAAAAAAGGTGCATGGATAACGATATCTGGTAATGGTGTTATCATCACTCGAAACAGTTGTGTGTGCCGCCCTTGGTTGCCTAATAGTTAAATCTTTATGAGCTATTTATTTTTAAAAAAGAGAACAAAAGATCGAGACCTTTAATTGAAGGCCTAAGCACCGACTTACACGGAATACCGTTTGCATTGCCCTCTTAGTCCTGTGTCAAACTTCGTGTACAGGGAAACATTATTTGTTCCGAAAAAGGAGTGCTGAGTTGAGTTGATTACTACAACTTTGTCAAAAAGGAAGGAAGCCCCGCGTTGGCCGGGCGAGCTAACGGGTTGTTATTATACGGTGCGTCTCCAAATGACACAGCTATCCCGAACTTTACCAAACACTCACAGTCACAGTACACGATGTTTCTGAAAAAACGCCGAAGTGAAAAGTGCGTCAAATTTAAGTTGCCATTCGCACATGTGGGAGAACTAAGCTTGGGTGCTCCTGCTGATGTGAATTGGGGCGTTATCTTGCATGGAAACAAGGTTTCGCTGCCTATTCTAACGCCAGAACGGAAGAAGCGCACGGCGCGTAAGAGTCTGATGAGAGGAAGACTTCTTCTTCTCTGGAATGAAACATAAACGGACACGCCTATTCCATGAAATTGCGGTCCTAACCATGACTCCACCTGACTTGAATTTCTGTCTAGAAAACTGAAGTTTTTTCATCAGGTCGTGCCAATAAAATCGGTTCCCTTCGAGACCATCACAATTGAACTTCTCTTCATCGGAAAAAACGACCTGAAGAACAAAAACCATCAAGAGAAGGAAGGATAAATGAAGAACACATGAAGAACACCTTATTTCACCCAGTTCGGTTGCATTCTCTGGCGGAAGGGACCCAATTTCCTCGATGTCTTCTTGTCATGAAGGGCGCCTTACGCATTTTCCCCTTGACTATGAACTTGGACTTTCTGGTCACCATAAAAACAGTGTTTTTTGAGACCCTGGGGATCAGGAACAATCGAATCCCCATACAGGACTTGGTGGAGTTCGACGCTTCCCCTGAAATGCGGTGCTTTCTCTGTCGAACAGTAGCGAAGGACGTCCAGCACTTCTTCTGGTTTCATAGGCTTCAGTTCGTGATGAAATTATCCACAACTGCGTGGCATCGACCCAAATCCCGCGCGATTCTGCAATTCGACAGTCCCTGTTCCTTTTTCACCAGGATTTGACCATTCTCGAGTTCCAAGAGCTACTTTCCCTCTCTCACTCCTGAAAATGAAGATCATTACATAAACGGAGCAATTTCGTTGCGTTGAACTGAAACACGACACGAGGACATGAAGTGGCTGTACCATTTGGGGACGCTGGAGAAGTACCCCTTACTGAAAATTGACGAAGAAAAATGTTTGTGCTCTTGAGCTGGAAATAAGTGATAGGGTGCGAATGGCAATTTAGATTTGACGCATATTTTACTTCGCCACATTTGCAGAAACATCGTATACTGTGAGTTTCACGGGGAAACAGAGGTAGTTATATCATTCGGAGATGCACTGTACTTTTCTAGTTACAAGACGAATAGTACGTTAATGTGAAAGACAATAAGACTATCTCGTACAACCCACTTTTAGGTTATTGTGTAGTCATATATTCTTCAGAATCCTTCAATTTTCGTGTTTTCTTAGCCACCCCGGCAGTATGCTGCACCACGGCTTGCATTATTTCCCTTTGAATGAATACATTGAACGTATCGTGAACTGTGCCTTCAGGTACTTCATTGTTGATTGGTAGTTTACAAAAGTGAAACCTCGCGGATTCCTCTCGAGTGAGAGTGTAGACAAACGGTGAAACAGTATCGTGTATAGCAGGCGTGATCAATGTTCCTAGGAGCATCTAATGTAGGATCGTAGACGAACGGCTGTGGGCATGTAATGCACGTGTTAACGAGTGTAGCCCGGTAATAGTATAATGAGGAAAGAAGGGGTGGAGAAATGTTGACGTCTTGTCACGTTCAAGCTAGTTTCTTAAAAGTACCCACAATATTTCGGCTACTGATATAGAAAAGCAGCTCCAGTTATACAACATGAGATTTTTCACGCCATATATTTTTGCTTCAGTGAATCCATTATTCAAAGATTCGGACAGACCTGCCCTGATTTTTCATTCAGCGAGAAATACGAAGGTATGACATAAATTGAACACAATATGTTTATTGAAAATGATATCGATTTAACCAGTACAATTGATTAACGCAACATTTCCCATTCTAATAAGCTAGCTACTTTTGTGAGAATTTCAATGAAGCCATCACGCTTCTGATGGCAGATTCCTTCTTCCTCCTGAAATTCCTTGATGATAAAACTTGGCCATAAAAAAATTTGTAGCTTTGCCCATGTGATACGCCTTTTCTCCGAATGTTTCATGTAGCATCCAGTTCATCTTCTCCGGCTCTCCGAGCTCTCACTACAATTTGTTGATAGTTTTTGTAGAGGGAGGCATGCGGAGGACAATTTGAAGTGAGGATCCTACAAGGTTTATCACAACAATGCTATCTGCCTCCAACCAACCCACCAAAGATTTTTCTCAAAAGTCGCGAACCTCTAGAAATGAGTTGAGCAGATATAACGTAGCGCGTACGTTCAGGAGGAAGACTCCTAGACTGGATAAAACGGGAAGACTTCTCACTTCACTTCTTCTGTATATTTTAATGCAACTTTATCTCAAAGAGTGCATTATGCATAAAAAATTATTTTGCTACTTGACCGTAGTGCTCGCTGGCAGGACGCACCGACAGTCCGCGAAAAACACGCTCGGACCCCCCAAGCCACACACTCTTGAATGGCGCGGCCGACACTGGGTTGAAACGTCAGCATTCGCCAGCTCTGCAGTTTGATTTGGTGAGGCATCCAGAGCACGCTTACAGCCTAACAGTTTACTGTCTTACTGCGGTTAAGCCATCCACAGCTGTTGCCTTAATGGAAAATGTGTTGTTAGCTCTGATAATATCTTTGTCGTTCAGAAACTCACTGCACCCTTTTATATGCACACAATTCGATTACTGTACTTTTGCTGTAATGAGCGTTGGCGATGTGTTTTTCGGTATGTGTGGTGGTGTATGTGTCGTTGGAAGTGGCGGTATGCTCGTGTGTCGGCGTGCGCTTGTGTCGATGTGTGCATAGACGTGTGTCTTACGTGTTGGCGCGTGTATCTGTATGTGCGAGTGCGTTAGCGTGGTGTCGATGTGTGTGCCGGAATGTGTGGTATCAGTGGATGTCGGAATATATGGGTGTCAGTATGTGGGTATCGATGTGTGTATATGTGTCGACGTGTGTTCATGTCGATATCTGAGTGATCATTGCGTGAGTGTGTCTGGTGTAAGTGTCGGTATGTCTGTATATTGGTGTGTGTGGATGTGTGTATGTGTCGGCTTTTGTATCGACATGTGTTTGTTTGTGCACGTGCTTGTCTGTGCTTCTGTCTGTGTCGCTGTGAATGTGCGCTGGTGGGTCTATCAGTGCCTGTATGTGCCGTTTTGTATAAGTGTGTATGTGTCTGCATGTTCATATGTCGGTGTGTGTCGATGTGCGTGTGCAAGAATCCGTGTTTCCCGATGAGTGTATTGGTGCGAGGGCGTGAAGGCTTTTGTGACTAGATGCCTATATTTTTTTACTCCTGCTCTTCCGATCTCTTGCTGCGTAAAGTAACGCCCTGCGACAGCACGGAACCTATTGAATGGTTGCATTCTACATACAACTAGGGTACATCAAGGCTTTCCGGCTTACCAAGGCTTCTCCATTATGATACGTTGTCGTAGCGGATGCTATTGCACAAGATCTCCAAATCTAGTGCTGTGGACGCTTATGCTGGCGGCGAAATGACCGCTAGCGAAGAAGAGAGTGTATTTGAGCAAAGGGTGCAAGATTGGCCTGAATTTCTGGCGATCTTTGGCACTCTGGTTAAATTTCAGATGCAGCGATGAACGGCTGTGATCACGTGTGGATACCATATTAAAGAAACTGCGTAAAGGTCGTTCAAAGCTCGCTTCCGCATGACCTCATTAACTTGCATGAAAGATCTAAAACTAAACGGTCTCTATAACGACGAAGCCTTCAATTGGAAGTGCTGTCATTACACTAGGGAAGCGTACCTAGCTTATCAGCTTGACAAGCGCTGAAGAAATGGGAGAAGGCCCAGAGCAGGACGACGTCGAGCTTTTGGCGACATGCAGCGATAGCAGCTCACAAGGGAGTATTGATGGACATTAGTAGTCGCGAGGGAGTAGGCCCGTTAACTCATGCGTTTTTGCTTCTGATGGAGCCTCAATACTTAACCACTCCGTGAGAGAAGTTGCGAATTGCAGTGACTTCTAGACAAAGACAAGTCGGCCGTAAAACAAGTTGGTTATAGCGATGGCGCCATCGCACACCAGTATGTAACATTGACCGCCGAAAAAAAGAGACCACATTCGGATGGATTCATACAAGCCAATACAATATAATGGTATTGAAATGTGGTCTATTTCTGGCAATAAAAATGTGGTGTTGTCTGAGCGTTAGAAACTCTATCAAAAGTCACATTTACTGTTGCCTTAGTCAACGGTTGCGAAAAACTTGATATGACCTCCAATCATCGAAAAACATAAAAGTTTCTCATCATCATCATCCACCTACAGACAAGAAAGGTCTCATCGGCAATGACTACATTGTCAATGTAAATATTATTATTCTTTAGCCACATTAGTAGATGCTGACTGACTGACTGACTACTCAAACAGCGGTTCCACAGAAACGAACCTAGCTTGCCAATAACCGCCCCTTGTCCTTGTCCTATCCCCTTTTCGACGCGTCGTATATGTGACGGGTGAGAATTGGCGTACTAAAATCGGGTTATGCTATGCCGGATTACTGTAAGAATGTAGTACTGAATTTTCGTTTCCGAGTGCTGTTCCACTCAAGAAATATTCCCAATGAGATCTAAGAAGGGAATGAGCACCGGGGGCGGGCGAAATGCTGAGCTTGTGCAAAAAGCTTGAATGGAAGTTTTCGCCAATAGTGTACTGACTCGCTTACAGAGCGCAGACAAGGGTTGCCGTCCTGCCCTTCACATTTTGACCATAATCCTTCCAAAAGAACGGAGGGAAGGAGAGCTTGGTTATAGAACGGCAACCAGGCTTATACCGCTCTTTGCTAATTTTTTTTTGCCTGTTTCTAGTGTACGTGCATTGCATCAATGAGCGTCAGCACAACGAATCTATAGAGAATGGGAGGACTTTATGAGAAACCGTTGTTCCACATCACAAAGGTAAAAATGTGTTCTTTGAAATAGTTTTACCTGAACTGACGGAAAACAATAATGTAATAATTTGCACAAACCTCTGGACTTTCCTACGTGGACGCCACCACCACACATTTTCTGCTGGCGCGTTATCTATTAGGTATTGTTCGAATTCCTTTACCACCTTAGCAGAAAATGCCAAATATTACCATTAAATAGCTGCAAGCATCATACCATACCTCCGTCATATCTGCTCTCTCCGCGGGATCCATTACGAAAACTCTTTCGTAGATGAATGTCTGAAGTGCCTCAGGTACACATTCAGGCAAGGCAAGATAGCGGCCATTAGTAACCTGCAAAACAACATAGCTAGATCTAAAGTTTTGGTATGTGTATACTCAAGATGTCCATCACGAACACAGGCTTTGACTTCAGCATTCGTCTTGCCCTGCCAAGGTTCACCTCCGTCAGAGAATATTTCGTAGACAACAACACCAAAACTGAACACGTCCGTTTTCAGAGAAAACAAAAAGGTGGATATTGTCTCCGGGGCAAGCCACTTGATGGGTAGCCTCATCGATGTGCGGAGTTGGTACTGTGTTCCCATCCGAGACAATCCAAAATCACTTATTTTTACCTGAAACAGAATCTTACTTATATTATCGGCCAACAACTCGTTCCCCATCCTTCTTTTATAATCGGCTAAGTGTGTCTATTGGTGGTCTTGTGTGCGTGTATGTGTGCACGTGATTGTCCGACCAGAAATTCGTAACTCCTGTCCCACTGTAGCTGATGCATTCAAATTTGAAAGAGAGATAGGTGGAAATATGGGAAACTGATGGTAGGTGATAGGAAGTAACAACAATATATAGAATCTGATACGGAGCTCTAAAAGGCAAAAGCCACTGTAGCTCTCTCCGCA
Organism: Haemonchus placei; assembly: GCA_900617895.1. Lineage (NCBI taxonomy): Eukaryota > Metazoa > Nematoda > Chromadorea > Rhabditida > Trichostrongylidae > Haemonchus > Haemonchus placei. Next base: position 19,809 of record UZAF01016412.1, on the reverse strand, counting down.
TTAGCGGTGAAGTCTTGGCACTTGGTAATTGCAGTAGGATGCGAAAGGACCGTTAGTGAGCGACAGGGGATGATAGCAAGTGATAGGGACTGATAAAAAGTCATAGAAGGCGAGAGCCACTAGATCTGTAACGCACTTTCGGTCAATATTGGAAACTTGGAATTTCAATAGGCCATGTAAAATGTGGCAAGACCGCAGGTACTCGGTGGCGGGACTCATAACTACTGATACGGTCCGATAATGAGCTGTCAAAACTAAGACGCTACGTTCTTCGTGTTAACAACGTTTTGGCGGTGGTGGCACCGAGAACGGTTAGTGCCAGGCCAGGAGCTTATAAAACTGATAAGGGCTAATGAAAATTCTCGAAAGGGTAAAGACACTATAATGACATTAGTTGGGGCCTTGACAATCTTGCATGTGATGTGGAGTCGAAGTATCGAACACAGACAGATAATAGGAACTGGTAACGGCTGATAGCGACTAATAAAGCCACTTTAAAACTGAATTTAACAGCTGTTGTATTTGCGATGTATTTATGATTACGACTATAAAATTACGACCGCTACCAAGCAAGGTTTGTAACTCAGCGGAATATCAAGGTTACTTTTTGTTGCGACATAGCTCATCTGACCGGGATTCAATGATTTGGGATTCTCAACTGATGAGTACTCATGGAGGAAAGAAAGTCCAGTGATCACGACATCTGATAATGGTGTTATTGTCACTTGAGAGTACTTCTCACTTCTTTCGTTGGCTATCAGTTAAGCCTTTGAAGGTTCATAATTTCCAAGATGAAAAGCAACCGATTGTCACTTTTAATCGTAGGAGTAAGCATATGCACCCCCTAAATACCACTGACGCTGTCCTGCTTATAAATACCAGCTCCCCTCTTTTTAGGTCAAAGTTGTAGAGAGTGTGTCGAATTTCGTATTCAGAAAAGTATCATTCGTTCCAAAAATGTGATGGCGGTTTGCCGATTACTAGAACTTAGGGAAGTTGGAAAGCCCGCGACAGCCGGACGATCCCTTTGGTAGATCCAAAAAAAGCTAACTTAGCTCGAGAACTCGGAAGCAATCTCGAGTAGAACTACTCTATACAATACGACTAACTATAAAAAATGAGGGGTCCTGAGGGATACAACCAGTCACCGCATTGGTCCAACGGTCAACACGATACCGCACAACTTGTGCGGCGAAGCTGATCTTCGTTTCCATGGCAGAGGCAGGAATTGTTTTCATTTTCGTTCGCTGATAGAGCGCGGAACTCTGGGTTCCATGTTGTACTTGCGTGTCCAGGCACATTCCGAGCATTCTCTACTACAGGGTGTTGGATGACGGTGACTGCATGCTCATCCTCTTTCGTGGAGATTAAGTCTTCGAGGCGTACGTCAGAGCAGGAAGGACAGCAGTGTCATAGGGAGTCATATGTTCTTTGTCTTCTTTACTACTCCTCGGCAATTGTGCCTAACGGTAGAGTGGTTTTCGAAACAGATTCTTGAATGAATGCAGCGTGATTGAATTGGCGTTCGATGACTGGTGCACTCCATGATAAGAATATGCCTGAACGTCTCAGATACAAGATCTTTAGGACCTCATTCGGCCGATTTGCGACGCTGAGTGCTAGCTGCCACCAAAGAGGTTGAAACCCGTTTCAGTGCTATGGGGATCAAGATGCTGCGCTGGACAACCGGAGTAACACAATCAGACCGAATAAGTATTGATGTTATCAAGAAGCGAGTCGGTGTAGATGTAATGTTGATGAAATGCGCGAAACCTGTCCCGGACGGTATGGTCTGTCTTCGTGGTATGGTCATGATGAAGTGTCGGAAGATCGGTCACGACTTTGACGTGCCGGAAAAGCGGTGTAAAGAACGCTCAAAGCAGTGATGCTCGGTACGTTGCACGAAGACCTGAAAGCAGTCAACATCCACCATTGTCAATCGTCCAATTGGGAGAAGTGGTGTCAACATATCAGTACAGCGGACCCCGCCTCCAAGCGGAACAGACACTCAATAATAATAATAGTAATAATAATAATAATAATAATAATAATAATAAGAATGGGAAGAAGAAGAAGAAGGAGAAAGGAAAGGTCATGGATAACTACTTTTGATAATGGTGTTATTATCAGTCGCCAGCACTCGTACGTACCATTCAAGGTTCTGGTTATCATGTGACTCACCTATGACTTTGGCTTACTTCGTGGAGTTTGAAGAAAGCTGCGACGCTGGTAAACCACATACAGACGAGATCAAAATATTTCTCAGATGTTTATCTTTGAACCAGAAACAAGCGAAAGAGACTTTTTATCAATAGGCCTCACCGGCTTGCACACAATGATTACTGATTCCGTTGCGTTCTTTTTGCCTAGCTACCTTTCTTTATGTCCCTGTGTCATTTTCTTATGCCAGCGTAGTCTCGGGCATTGCTCTTCGACAATTTTGTGATTAGAAAAAGGTTTTATTTATTCTGAGGGAGAGTGGAAAGCCAGCGGAGCATTCCGAGATTGTCAACGAAAGGAGGAGCCCGCCGTGCAGTAAGGTGATCTGAGGAATATAGGCATAATTTTTGTGACTCACTATTCTGTCTCGAGTGATCAAGCAATTTCTTGCAGCCAAATCTCTATGCATACAATGGTGAAGGTGTAGGTATTCTGCTCCTCGAGCCGCTCCGAGACACATAGACGTCTTATCCATAACGCCAACCTTACCAGCATTGGCTTTGAGAAAGGTATTCAAGGCGCCACCTAAAGTGAACGAATCATGTGGATACTTATCATAGTCGCCAAACTAACGCTTACATTTCAAAAAGTTAGCTAGATTCGCGACTTTTGAGGAAGGAGCGTGGATGAGAAGAGCACGATTTGAAATACTCACTGTTTCCTTTCTCAGAAAGTCCCCGAAAGTCAACCTCTAAAAAAATGGCCACTCCCAGCATTTAGAGCCTTACAGGAAGTTTCAGTTCTTGCGCCCCAGAAATTTCGCGTGACGTAAGTTCTCCAAACATTCTCACCAGGGAACGGTTTCTTTTTTTTCACGATGACCCATCGGCCATCACGGGCAACTGCTCATCAACTTGCTCCATTCTTTATGCTTTAAGCATGCAAACTTTGAATGTTTACAACCTTTCTGGTAAACTTATTTTGCAGTTTTAACTTTCATATTTGTTAATAACTTTCCGAGCCCTAGCGATATACCTAGGTCCCATGAATTTCCCGAGCCTTTCCAGGTTAAGCAATGGAATAGAGTGTTTTGCTGTAGGAATTTATGACGTCCTCATTATGGAAAAGATGATCAATTACTAGAAGATCCATTCCAACGTAGGTACTGGACAGCTTCTTGGGTGTACTTCTTGGGTATTCTTGGGTGCTTTGGGCATACACCCTCGAAGCTGTAAGCTACCTCCAGAGTTAAAGATGTGTTAGGTAATCGTATAAGTAATGCGCATTCATTACATCTTTAATTTTTCAATTACTATGTGTGTAACCACCGATCACAGACTGCAGTTTTTCAACCTTCACTGTTTGCATGATTCTCCGAGAAAAGCTTTTTCAGGTTTTTTATTTTTTATATTTGGTTTGACTTTTCGATTTCTGATATTGATTTTCGATTCTCTTGCTTCCTTTAGCACCATTTCTATACGAAATCATCTATCAGTTGCACGTCATCTGTAAGAGCCATTCTAGTACCTTCTGTTGAAAGGCTGAGGAGCGGAAGGTTGACGGATGATTCAATCCCTAGTCTCGTGAGGTATGATATACTGTTAGAGAATGACCGTGAGCAAAAAACTAACGAAAAATGGTGCAGAAATATAGAGAAGCTCATATAGTAATCATATAATAAGTCAGCGTTGTTGCACTATAAGGGATAGCCATCAAGCTGATTTGGAACTACCTCTGGCGAGTTTGCTGAAAGCTAGTGTTCCTACCGGTCACCAGCTCAAGAATGATGTAGAGAGGCTGTTCGTCCACGGCGACACCATAAATCCGCACAATATTCTTGTGTTGAAAGTTTCGCATAAGACGAGCTTCCTTCATCATCTCCTTGATTTTCGCCTTACATAGATCTGACGATCCTTTCGTCTAAAATGAAGAAGAGGCCTGTTTACCTTAANATATCAGCAAAAAGACCTTTTACTAACTAGAAGCAACGCCTTTCAGCTTTGAACTTACAACTTTTATAGCCACATCAACATTTTCTCCAGTCTTCAGCTTCAATGTTCCTGCTCTGACTTCACCAAATGCTCCCTGTCCTAACAGAGCACCTTGTCTCACATCACTATGTAGAAACTCCCATGGCTGTTGTTTGATTGGATTCGTCAAAGTGAATTTAAACTGAACGAGTATTTGATTTGATTGTTAATGGGAAGTCCGTTCCTCTAATAATCATCCAAATCTCCTATAGCTAGGAAGCATTCATTCTGTAACATAGCACCTTTTTAAGTCTTCCGTAGTGGTTCTGGTAGTGCGTCATCAAGTCTTTGAGGGTGTCGAAAAGACGGTTTGTTTCCACGAGATACTTGTTACTTCTTCGTCTAACAATTACGTTTTTCAACTGAAAAGGAATCTAGACACCAGCGTCTTTTCGACTGGTATCCTGCTGGCTTTTTTTCGGAGGCACTTCTCTCATTCTCACGTGTCTGGATATGCCTTAAGAAGGGTACTAGCACCATCAAGACTTCACTTGCAAAAATGAAAAGAGATTCAGCAAATAATTATAAGAGCACATACAATTAGGGTAAGATATCGGGAGAGCTTAGCTACCATAACCTTTCCTCAACAGAGATAATTAACAGCTGCGATATTCTGAGACAATGTCAGAAGGGAATGTTCTATGTACATATAAGGAATCATCGGCACTTAGGGCACTGTAATCATCAGTATAGGACATTGCTGTGCCGAAGACGGTACAAAAGGAGTGCGATCAGAGCTCAAAGTTTGACAGAGCCTCTCTACTCATCCAGCATTGCGGAAACTTGTCCAACTTGTCTCTTCGTCACTACATTCTCACACAATAGTAAAAACAGTGCTTGAAGGACAGCTCTAAAGGTCCATCCTATAAAATTTGGTTTTAACAATTTCGATATCACCTTTAGATGACGCCAGAAAATCAAATCCATTCAAACGTCCAATGATCGTTGAGCATAGTGAAGTAACAAGAGTTTCATCCCCAATTCCACTAATCATCTATCATAGTGCGTTTAGTACATTGTACACGACTGAACGCGCTGAAGAATCCGCTTCGTCGCTCAAGTGGATCGGTTCTTAACTATTGAGAATAATGTTACCCTTAATATAAGGGTTAAGAGAAAGGACACGGTTAAAAGAAAATGACGATTCGCCATGAAAACCCCACAGGGAGTGCTTGGTTAACATGTTTTCCAAGGAAGCAGCTGATCAGTTGCAGTCATACGGCTGCTGGGCGCTTTCAAAGTAGAGGCGTGCGATTTCAAGCTCACGCGAGTATGCTGATCCATCAAGAAGAATGGCTCTCAAAAGAGTAGACTAGATTTCGTTTGCTAACCTTTAGAGAGATGATCGGTCAGATGCTATGGTAGTATATTACCGTAGAGACTTTCCCAAAACTTAACGGACTGCTTCACGGTGCCAACAACAGCAGTGGGGGAGGGGGGAGTGGGCTTTGCTGGGGATCGCACTCTTTATGTTACGGTTATTGTACCCTGAACGAAGAATGATGAATGAGTGATTGGAAGATATTTTAAAGAAATCTTAGGTAACACTAGGTGATATCGTTCAAGCCACGAAGCTGTGGTGTTAGCGTGTAGTTGATCAAACACACTTGTTACTAACAATCAACCGCATTAAAGGACTGGGTTGTACATTGGACGCTCTTCGAAAACGTAAATATTTGCTTCAGTGTCTAATGCAATAGAGTTCAGGAATCAATTCGATTCATAGTATCATGAAAAGAAGAGGAAGAGGAATTCATGAGAGATTTGAGAGTTTCCTCCTTGAAAATCATTGACGAAGCACTATTTCTCACTATATCCTAGCCAGCGGAGGTGGTGTATGCAATTCGTTGTATTAGCCACTTACGCATTCAAACCTCACTAAGATTCTGAATTGAAGTAAAATGCGACAGCGCATCGATCGGACAGGATTGGTGACGTCGAAAGACTTCGTCTTCTGTGCCATAGCCTCGATGGTTGAATTACGTTTGAGGCTGCTTTCATAGTCCGCCCGCCGGCCGGCGTGCCAGCCGAGGCGTGCTGGGTAACGGAACTTCTCCCCGATTGCGGCATTCTCCCTTGCGGCATGTGGCAAATGTCACTGCAATTACCGTACTCACCCCGCCTCCCCGCCAATCGATAAGACGCGGAATTTTTCGTTAATTGCCCTTCTTTTTTATTAGATTTGATCGTTTTTTTATTTCTTTTTCATTTTTATGTTTATTAGACTTGATTAATTGAAATGACTCCTCCCACATAAACGACGATCAAGATCGCATTGGAATTGAAAAGAGCGGCCAGCCAATTCAAATAGTTGAAGGACTCTCTACCTCACAAATTGCGCGCTCCAGTCTTCCATCGCAATCCTGCGATAGGCGGCGGGTGCGGCATGTGCGCCGTGTTAGGGGAGAAGTTCCCGGACCCAGGCCGTGCTAGAGGGGAGGAGGGAAGCAGACGGTCGGCCAGCCCCTTCGAAGAGCTGAAAACAAAGAAGAACAAGATCAAAATCCAAACAACCAGGGGCTTGTGCAAATGATTTTTGATCTTGTCTCTCTTTGTTTACGGCCCTTCGAAGAGGCTTGGGCGCGACGCGACCGCGTCGACCGACGGTCTGCCTCCGTCCTTCCCTCTAGCATTGCCTCGGCTAGCACGCCGGCCGGCGGACTATGAAAGCAGCCTAACAGTTGCGACAATGGATTAACCCAGGATTAATCCAAAGGGATATTCAATGACATAAGCCCGCAAGGATCAAGTATAAAATTTCTCATCGAAATAGCGATTATGCTTCGCATTCTTGGCAGGAGTACCGCAGTGAATTGCGATCGATTGAATTGCGATGACCATGGCATGCTGCTCAGCCTCTGAGCTCACGCCCCCCAGCCTATTATACTTACAACTTTACGACCACGCTACTAAAAGGACTCTGAGTTGAGCAGAACATCCTTAACACGAGCAGAGCCTGACCTTTCCTTTGTTCCTCTTCGGCGGTGAAGTGGAAATCGCTGTCACCATATCATTTTCTCTTACTTTCACTTCTTTCACTTTTTTGCGCTCATGCTCAATTGAAACAGAAAGGATTATTTCTCTCCGGATTTTCGTAGGATCGTTGTCAACCTGAAAAGGCGAGGTTTTTGAAAAAAACCATTTCAATAGGACGGTGTGCGAGATTTATATCCCAACAATTGTGATGTTATTTGGTTGAGTATCTGCTTAGCTTTTATATATATACCAGTCGGATCGCCCAGCTAACGCCGGGCTCTCCTCCTTCTTATGAAATGCCCGGCTACGCCGGGCATCTTCCTTTTCATATGAAGTCGGATCGTCTGGCTAACGCCAGGGTATCCTCCTTACTGTGTCAAATACCTCGTCCCGAGAAATGTTGAAATGAAGAATTTTTTCCCTTTTTTAAAGTTAATAGATTTTAAGTTTTTTTCTGCTGTTCAGCTGAATTTAAGTTTTTCCGGTGTTCAGCTGAGTTAGAGTATGAAACAG
>UZAF01016412.1:0-10879 GCA_900617895.1 Haemonchus placei | reverse complement strand
GGTGTTGAAGCTTCTGCTCTCCAGGCACTCCATTCACCTACCCACCAATTCACTGTTTCACCAAAAGGAGAAAGTGTAGGATAGGTCTAGGTTTTCCATATCACTACCTTTATCGTAATCACACTTCTCGGACGGACAGACATACAAACCGACAAACCTACAAACCTACAAACCGACACACCAAGTTACTGCTTTATAAATAAGAAGGATATATATATGTATATATCTATCCTATGCTTCTCATATTATACCCTATGTGAAAAGAATAATCGATTGTCAGTGTTGCTACAAGATACTATTTACAACCTATTTTTTCGTGAGTGTGTATTCCAAAAATGTATGTAAGTATACTACACTCCAGTCCCCTAAGTCAACACTCTCGAGGTGAAGAAGAGAACTCTGTTCATTGCTAGCAATCCCTGACGGATGAAAGGAATTCATTACAACTATTTGATCCCATGCGTTTGTTCCACATCACGTGCCAAACTGTCAAGTCTCCATTGTTAATGCCATTATTATATGGCTCTACCCTTTCAGGGATTTTCATCAGCCTTTATGACTTTTATAAGCTCCTAGCCTGGAACCAATCGTTCTCGATCCTGTCACCGCCAAAATGTTCCGCGGTTAACGCGAAGAGCGTAGCGTCTTGGTTTTGACAGCTCATTATCAGCCGGTATCAGTAGTTATCAGCTCCCGTCACCGCGTACCTACGATCCTGTCACATTTCACATCATCATTACTTATTATCATTCCCCGTCTCCAATCATTGACGGTCTCTTCACATCCTACACCACATGGTGAAGTGCCGAGGCTTCACCGCTTATACGAATGGGGTTACGGACCCTGCGTCTTTTGCCTTCAGAGGCTCCTTATCAGTTTCTATATATTGTTGTCACTTCCTATCTCACATTATCAGTGTTCTTATCCTGCTGTCTATCTCTCTTTCGAATATGAATGCTTTAGCTACAGTGGGACAGGAGTTACGAATCTGGGGTCGAGGAAACACACAACACACACATACACACACAAACACACCAACAGACACACTTAGCCGATTATAAAAGTAGGATGGGGAACGAGTTGCTGGTGAAGAAGGTTGACAAAAAGGTATAATGGCCATGATAAAGGCTGATAGGCGTTAGTTTCATTGTCTTTTCACTCCTTACTTCCTACCATATTATCATCACCACGCATCACAGTTGGCGAATTAAAACGAGCATCACGTTCTCGAGACATTTCTACCGTTCAATCATGTGCTCCTTATATTTTGACGTCATTCTCCCCCGAGCCAGCCATCTCACCTTAAGTATAGAGCATTTAACGCCCTATCCGGTACATTCATTTTGCAGGGGGCATATTATCGCTCGTTAGCTCATAGTCTACATGTACCCTAAGAAGCCTGCTTGTCGTCTCGACATAATAGACGATAGCACAAAGGATTACCTCGCTAACTCTCAGTAGGTAGTCGCCAACGTACTTCACTAGTATGTATAAGTCTTCACGAGGCAAAAATCCATGGTAAAAGTCAAACTGCTTCAAATTCTGCAAAAGTCTTTAAATATACATTCTAGCAAAGAGACCAACCCGTCGATGAATTGAAACTGGAAAGTTGTAGCGAAACTTCAGAGGAAGTGTATTCAATTTTGTGATGAGTGTTATAGAAAGCGCGCATTGGAACGAGGGGAGAAACACACTTTTTCTTCATCCTTGTCGAAGACTTGATCAGCCTCTTTGATATCTGATTTATCTGGTGGACTGGGGCGTTGACCCTTTGATTTTTCTTCTCCGGGGTGCTTCTCTGGTGGACTAGCGCGTTGAGGCTTTGATTTTTCTTCTCCCGGTTGCAGTTCGGTGTCAAGATCAGGCGTCATTGTGACTTTGGACTTGACATCTGATTTCTTCACTCTTTGGGGCAACTGGAAAAAGCTATTTCACAAATTAGCCAAAGTGCAATTTCTCACTATGACATGGTTTCTAAAAGGTTTTATGCTTTACTGGAACAGTTCACGGTATTTTTGGGGTATCTAGTTTTAGGGAGTAGTTGAAACGAGGAATGGAGTGATAGTCTGAAGATCAAAGTGTAGTTTAGGAAGACTTCACCACAATCTTAGTTCAAGCGAAATAATGAAAGATCTGGTTCATAGTAATGGAAAATTGCGGAAAAAANAAAAAACGCGAAGTTCGGCTTGTTTGGAGATGTGTAAAGTTTCGAAAAATGTCTCAGGAGTTGGACGAGAAGGTGACGACAGAAGTTGCATGAAAGGGTAGTGGACGAGCTGTTCAAATTTGCTCGCCATCGGCTAGAGCTGGTTGCAGGGTGTTGTTTGCGTTCAAGGTTTGGGCCCTGGTGCGAACGATGCAACCTCTACAACCGTCAAAACTCTTACAAACACGGGTACTTCAGCTGGGGCCCGATTTTGGGGCTAATTATGCACTATCTTGCCTGTTTTTTGAAATGGCACGCTATACTTAGGGTTAATAGTCAAAGGTCCAAAGGAGAAGTCTAAGAAATCATTTTCAACGTGAACTGTGCCTATTTCGGGCTGCGCAAACTAATGAGTGCATCACAACAAAGTATGCTTTCATGAACCCTTTGACGACAATCACGTTTTGCTAGGAAAGCGCCGCGAGGGACCGTCGCGGTCTTCGTTCACACGCGACTGCAGTCCGCATGTGGACTGCATGGTCCAGCATGACTGTTTCGAATTTCGAACTGGGAATTTTTAGTTTTATATGAATTCACAAATTGAGGTAAATTGAGGTTATGGCTGATAATGGTATGCAGAACTCGAATTCTGGTCAGCTTCTGACCGGTTCTGATGAGGAGCAGGCAGAAGATGGAGTTGACGCAGCTTATGCGCTCCTCTCGAGCTGTGTCGATTTTTGATCGAGCGAAATTGAAGAATACACTAGATTCACTTTCGATGAGAACTGCAGCGCATACGATGATGTTTTGACTTGTTCAAATCATTCTTGGACAACAATATTACGAATTTGAATACAACAGAAGTCAACGGGTATGGCAATGCAAAAGCTGCCGCAGTTGGAAACACATTCACGGGAATCAACAACGGAGATATTTGTAAATCTTTTAGAATGTGCCTTTAAATGGGTCTGGTACCCACATTGAAAGATTACCCACATTGAAAGATTATTGGTCTTCGGAACCGGCACTCGGTCTAGCGGTCACTCAATTATGAGTTCATTCATTACCAGAAATCGTTTCTATGAGCTTCTACGAGCTTTGCATTTGGTCGATATATACTTATGACGACCGTCTTCTCAAAATATCTTTTTTTTGAAGTTGTTCAGCGAACGAAGAATTCACCACTGGTAATGTACTACTTCGAAAAAACGCCATTGGAACTGCAAAGCCAGAAGATTTCCTAAGACTACGCAGTATGTAGTCTCATTCAGACCTGATTTAATGTTCCAAAGAGAAAGTGAAAAGTGGAAATATAAATGAATAACTTGAACAATACAACTGCAGTCCACTTGTGGATTGGTCGTCGGGTTAAGAACTTTCCCATCTGAGATCCACCCCTCAAGAATGTGGTCTCGTGAGCCATTGTGGAATCGAGCTATAATTCATGTGGAAGCTACGGACCCTGCGATGGCACTTCCCCAACCCGGAAGATTTCCCTCGCTTGATATAGAGACCCATTCCTCACTTAGGCTATTTTTCCCGGTGTCTGTGCTGATTTAAAAGCAAGTTAGTAAGCGTAAGGGAACAGAGCGTAAGCGAACATTAGCGCCTAATAGCACCTAATTAAGTTCTCCTCGCACCTAGGCGCGAAGTGACCTTGATTAGGTGCGAAGGCTCCATGACAATTATGCTGTCTTACATCGCTACTAATCGAGTCAAAACTTATCAAATGATGGAATAAGTATAGTAAAGGAGATGATTTTCAAAAAATAGTTTTGGTAGTAATAGGGTTTCTGACAGGAAAAAATTCAGCATTACCTCTTCAAGAGATCGCTAATAATAAAATTCCTGACAGGAAAAATTTCAACATCACCATTTTATTCCCGCGAGTAGTAAGTGAACTTATTAGGTCTCTGGTTAAAGTTTCTGACAAATGGGAAAAAGTAGACTAATTAACTTGTTTTTCCAGATTTTCGCTGGGTGGCGGAACTTCTCTCCGAGTTCCCATGGCCAGCGGCAGTGGTTCCGATGCAACTGCCCTATCTTTCCACTGAGAACTCAAATCTTTCCCGTGCAGCGAGCACGACACGCCTTTCAGAGAGAAGATACCAGACCCATTGTCGCTCATCTGTGATATCAGACATCTTTTACAGAAGCGGCGCAATTGTTTGCTGTTAGGACTGCTCTTCATTAGGAGGTCACTGAACGCCCTTTGACTCTCATTCAGACAACTTCACAATCTTTACAAAAGGGTCCACATTATTAGGCATTAGCTGCCCTTATGCGCCTGAAACAAGTAAGGGTTTCTATGCAGGATCAGATAATTGTCTTCTTAGTGTCAGATTCTGTTTTTCAGTGCATGAAGAGAGCTGCAAAGTTCAGGAAGCGGAGCCCCAATGTCCATCAACAGGTATCGCTTCGCTTCATTCGCGAGTTTGTGGGAAGATTGCAATCGGATTGTCAAACTCCTTCACGATAGAGCTAGGAAGAAGAGGCTCTACAAGTAGCCATGGGACGACTCTCTTAGAAGACCCCCAAGCAGTTAGGCATGAAATCGCGCGAGCTGCAAGCAATAACCACCCAATATCCAATTTTGCAAAACTATGGAGAGAAGCGATTAAGAAAGACCTGAAAGAGAGAACAGCAGCAGTTATGGGCGAAGCCGCCGAAGATGGAAATATCATCCGCAAAGCGCGACGGAGCTTCGCCAATTACAAGACCAAGATGACTCCCTTTCGTCATTGACGGAATTACTGCATTCTGAAGGACAATAGAGGAGCTCATCTACGACTCCTACTCCGATCTCCTGAACAGCCACGTCTATCTACCTACCTACCATTTTAGGCAAGACGGATATGACGGCATGCCATAACGTCGATGAAGAATTGTACTGCGCCCGGTCCTGATAGTATCAGAACCACAACACTGGCTCGGTTTTCACGAGGTACCTAACGGAATACAAAGTGCCTCTGTGGAACAATAGCAAGACTGTGTTGCTGTACAGGAAGAGAGATGCAAACGATATTTTCAATTGTTGCACAAGATGCCTAGTGCCTATAATTTATAAACCTTCCACACGCGTCATTCTTGACGAGATCGGCAGAATGTTAGATGAAACACAGCCATGCAAGCAGGCAGGGTTTTCTTAGAAGATTCAGTACAGTCGATTACACCCACTTTGTTATAAGACAGACTAATTGAAGTATTGCGGGAGTACAAAGTGCCGTTATGTCTTAAGTTCATCGACTTAAATACCGCAATGGTACCGTCAAAACAGTAATCGAAGTCCTGGGCGACCAGGGTATTCCTACTCAATGTGCAAGAATGCTTTGAGCTCTACAAAAACTTAAAGAACAGGATCTCGTCACTCTACGAAGAAGTTATAATCAACATGAAGACAGGTGTTTGACAGGGCGACACCATCTCACCCATACTTTCCAGTGCCACTTCTGAAAAGATCATGTGTCACATGGAATGGGAGGCATGAAGTTGACGGTCGATGTCCTCTACATACATAATCTTCGCATTGCAGATCGTGCTTATAACAGCGAACATCGAGGCCGATTAAGACAGCGCCTGCGGATAGATCGGTTTAGAAAATAACTCGACGAAGACGATGTTTATGGGAAACAGATCGTTATCTGATGCCCTCTTTATGCCAAACGGAACGGATATCTCGAAATGGTTCAATTACCTGTGTATCTAAGTCGAGAAGTCAATATTACGAACGACTCACTGCCTGAGCTGAGCAGAAAGAAACGCGCGGCGTGGGCAGCATTTGAAATATCGAGGAACTATTGAAGAAGACAAAGGATATCCCGCTTTGTTCTGATTTTACGATCCACAATACTTACCGGAGTGCCAAGGCAACGCTAATGCGAAGGAGGTGACGGATATTGTGGCTATTGTTTTCCAAGGCTCCTAGTTATTGTCATCACATCCTGACATCTATCATCGGTGTTCCCATACTGCCGCCTGCACTGTACCAAATGGGAACGCTCTAGGTTGAAATTGACCGTTTTCGCGCACCCCGTGCCAACCGCCATCAAAGTTCTCATATGCTGCTTGTATTATTATTAAAGGATTGAAATGCTCCAGGTTCGAGAAAATAGGATCTACAAGTTTACGGGTACATTGATTTGGCGCACGCCCGCCCATCTATGCGGGGTATATTTCTGCCACCTACCCACCAAAGTGTTTCCATACTGCCCCTATGCTATAGATCTTAAATAAGAGTATCTGCTCTAGTGGGCAGAGTCTTGTCTTGCCACCCACTATAAGTGTTCTCTTCCCACCCCCTACTCCTGCTGAACTCGAAACTTTCAGGTCCGCTGAAACAGAAGTTATGAAGTCCCGCTCAAACATACACATCATACCCTACAAATATGATGAACACCTCATGTCCAAAATAATGGTTTTTGTATACGTCCTGCCCTTTGTGGCAATCTAGTCGTGCGACCTATATACCATCAGCATTCCCATACTGTCGCCAATCAAAACGCCCTGGACCCAAATCAAAAGTTTTCACCCACACCCGCCTCTAGCGTGCAAAGCTTAGTTCTGAGCGTTTCCATCGCGCAGCAGACCATCCTTGTGTTCTTTTGACTTCCCGAGGGATTCAGTCAGTTATCGCCCCGGTCCGACGGCCATCACGATACCACAATACGTGCCGGTTCACCTGATCTCTGATTCCTTGGCGTAATCAACGGCATCCCTTACCTTCGTTCGATGACGGAGCACGGAGCTCAAGATTCTCTTCTGCACTTGCATGTCGGGGGGGATTACGAGCACCGCCTTTGTCAAAGGGCGTAAAATGACGCAAACAGCATGCTCAGCCTTCACTTGTAGAGTTCGAGACGTAGTCGGAGTAGTTGGAGCTGGAGCAAAGTCGGATCACTGCTTCTTCGATATCCCTAAGTGCTCCCCACGCCGCGCGTTCCCCTCTGCATAGCTATAATAGTAGGTCGTTCTTCATATTGTCTTCTCGGTTTAGATACGTCAAGTTCAATCCTGAGCCGATCTATCCGCAAGCGTTGTATTAGCGCTTCTTTCCGGAAGCGGCAGTGGAAAATTTTGTGCGAGATGGTAACGCCCTGTCGAATCTGTTCACGTTGATGGTGGCTTATTTATAGTAGCGAGATCTTGGCCGTAAAGTTGTGCAGAGCCCTCAAAGCATCCTCATGTATTAATATCAACACACTGGTTGTCCAGGGCTTTAATTACAGCGATGATTCTTCATCGATGTTGTCGCTTGCGAAATCTTTCCACAAACTCGCAAATGAGGCGAAGTGATCCCTGTTGACGAAGATCTTTATGCTTCGATTCTGAACTTCGCAGCTCTCTCTCTTCATGCACTGAAAAACAGAATCTATCGCTGAGGAGACAATTATTTGATCCTGTGTAGAACATCGGCAGAACAGCAACATCTGGCAGGTAAAATTTCGATTGTGTTATAACTTATACTTATCAAAAAATTTTCAGTCCATTTTAATGCGTAAAGACGAGATTGTTTGAACTGCGTTTTAACTACATGTTCACAACGGCAGACGTTTGATTTGGGTTGTCGAGCCTCAGTACAAAACGATGTTCGTGAACAAGTTCGTTTTGCACGATGTTCATGAGCAAGTTCGTTTTGCCGAGAACATCTAAGCCGCCGACGCCTCTGCTGTCGCAAGGAACAGCTGCTCTCATGTTTCGAACGAGCTGTGCTTTTCGTTCCGGTCAGTGCGGTGGCTTTGTACTTGTCCTTATTTGCTTGCATCATCAGATCTTCCATACACCGGTAAGCGTCCGTGCGTTGAGGTACGATAGCCATCTTAGTCCTTCTCCTTTTATGGCACTCTTTCGGCCCTGCGCTTTTAGCAGCCTCTCCCGAGCGTTCCTACCCAATGTTGCCGTATTGGAACTCCCTCAGATTCAGGGGCATGGATCCCATTCAAATTACTGTTTTCGAGAAATGGGTACATACGTGTAGCTTTAACGTAGTTGCTGAGTTGACTTAGGTGGCTAGCCAGACACTCACAGAGTGAACGAGGAGCTTTGCTTTTGGAGACGGCCTCGAATTCCCTAAAAGATACTTCCCAGTCATCTGAATGCAAGCTTTTGGCTGACTGTGAGTCGATGGGCAGGATACCAACTACCTCTACAGACTTTTTACACACGTGTGTGTGCATACACCTGCGAGATACAGAACTTATATCGAACCAGCACAGCAGAACTGCTGCCTCTAGCCCTATCAAATTTGAACGCCCGGGACGTTTAATAGAAATTTCACGCTTACTGCACCCTCGTAAACAGAGTCTAGTCGTGCCACCCACCATGAATGTTCCGATATCGCCGCCCCTACTCCTGCCGATTTTAAAAGCTCCGATCTATTACAGGAACCGTGATTTTACGGTCAAACATCTATTTCGTTCATGCTCTGTCCCCTGTAGGCGGAGTCCATGCTCGCCAAATACCATGAGTGTTTCTATTGTGCCATGTGTACTCCTACCAGGTTAGAACCCTTTAGGCCAGGAGCCATGAACTCACGGTCCCCCACATACACATTCACCTTACACATACATTTAGCGCGTTATATATAGTAGGACTATATGCTGAGTAAAATGATACCTATCGTCCCGTTTCGACGGTGAGACAAAAAGGGCTGCGAGGTGAAGCTCAATTGCTGATATTTCCATTACTCACCCTTCTTCAGTACAGCTTGGACAGACCTCAACCTATTCTAAATACTACTTATAATTCGCTAAGCGTATCTGTTGGTTTATCGGTGTTTGTGTGTATGTGGGAGTCGGTGTGTGTATGCAACCAGAAATATATAACTCGTGTCCCTGTGCACCTGGAGCATTCAAATTTGGTAGGTTACACTTCTCGTATTAACAGTGGAACCTCGGTATTTTAATAAATGATGTAGGATATGACGGGATCGTAGATACTCGGTGACGAGAACTGATATCAACTGATAAGAGAAGATAAGGGACATAAGAGAGGCCACCTGCCTATCAAAATCCTAACGTCTTCGGTATTTACGATGTAGCTCTGACCGTTCAGTATGTTTCATTCGACAAGACGGAATGGTAGAGTAGGGTGACAAGAGTAAGTGGTAAGTGCAGTAATGGGGACACAGCGGCACTACGATAAGCAGATAAGAATGCTGTTCATTTCTTGCTAATATTTAGATTACGACCGCTACCCGACAAGGTTTGTGACTCAATGATGGATCCTCTTTGTTCTATATCATTTGCAACAGAACTTGACGAGCGCCAGTAATCTTGAGTTCTCAACTAATGGCATATTCGTAAAGAGAACAGTCCATTGATGATGACATCTGATAATGGTGTTTTCATCGCTCGAAACATTTGTGAGTACCGCCCTAGGCTTTGGTTGTCTGACAGTTGAAATCTTGATGGGTATTTATTTTTTCTATGAAACATAACAGAAGATCGAGACTTCCAGTTGAAGAAGTATGCACCAACTTACTCTAGATACCATTTTCACTGCCTCGTTGGTCCTGTGTTAAAGTTTGTGTACAGGGAACTATTGTTTGTTCCAAAAATGAAGTGGAGAGTTAGCCGATTACTACAACTTTGTCAATCCCGCCAGAAGCTACTATTTCCGAACAGTAAATACGAAGAATCACCATTTTGTACGGAGCGGTTGTTGGAACTTGAATAAGCATTGTTATTCCTTCATATGGTTCATTAGTGTTCGCGGTGTCCTTAGACGAAGGGAAGAGGAGTTAACCGCAACCACAAGCGCAACTACTAAACTAGCTGAAATCTGAAATGCTTCATACTCTTGTAGATGTGCATTATGCTCATCAGTCAGTATTGCCTGTTACTGCAAACATCTACAATCCTATCTGGCAACAACAATGCTTGAGGGGTATGTTTAGAATGTTAAATTCCTCATATGCCATTGGCAGAGCAGGTGCAAACAATCATGGAAAAAAAGCAAATCTGCTCGGCGTACGAGTCCATCCCCATAAAGATGAGTGCCAGTGAGTTAGCCAGTGAGTAAACAAACTCGACCTCACTCATTGTTATCAGAACTCACCGGATTCTGCTTTCGCGGAACGTCCACTGATGTTGCGGGCATTTCTTATAACTGAACGTTACTGTGTACGTATGTTGATGGGCTGAGTTGTTCGTTGATAACTGACTAATCTCTCGAGAGAATTTGAAAATGCCGGCAGGCGACCGATCTTTTCACTACACCCAGCCTTGGATCTCAGCAAGACTGTAGAGGCTTGTGACCGGGAAAACACGGTCTTAAGCTCTTCAGCCTCTGTAAAAGTCGCTTTTGCGAAAATGCAGTACGCGCGGGTAGTGACCGGTGTTTTGACTACAAATAACCTTGAATTCAGCTAGCCTGCATATACTTGTGATCGGAAACTTCCTCAGTTTCTGAAGAAGTCGATTATCTAATCTATGTATGAGCTCAGTCAAGCAGTACAACACTTGCAAGTAGATGTATACATTATACTCGTGCGAGCGTTTAAGGTGAAATATAAGGTGTTTGTAGAGCAAGCTGTCATTGCTCACAAGGGAAGGATAATTGGTCGCAGTGGCCATTCAAGATGAGATGTATACGCCGTAGGTGGCTTCGAACGCTGATCTCAAATCTGTGTTCCAAATCTGCGAAACGATTCTGGGAACAAAGTTACGGGACCGGGCCTCCCTGTGTTATACCACTGCGCTGAACGGATCACCGAGTCGAGCAAAGGCCTTACCT
>UZAF01016411.1:40067-77094 GCA_900617895.1 Haemonchus placei | reverse complement strand
ACCATCCTCCCACTGCTTTATGCTGATGGCAGGTTGGGTAAAAAGTTATATGTTGTTCTTCAAGAAAAAGGGGGAGCTTTCCCGCGTCAAGGCCACTTCAACGCTCCGAATCTGGTTGTCAGAGCGGGAACCACACATATCATGACCAAAGAGCTCATGGTCGACTGGGTTAAGAATTGTCTATTTGAGAGCGGGGATGCTCACCGGGAACTACACCTTATTGTAGACTCGTGGTCGTCCTTCCGCGATACCAACGCCATCAAACAAGCTGTCCCTGAAGGTGTGTAGCGTTATTTATCATTGCATATTTAAAGCGTGTACTTCATTTCGTGACGAGCACATTA
This sequence comes from Haemonchus placei, assembly GCA_900617895.1. Classification (NCBI taxonomy): domain Eukaryota; kingdom Metazoa; phylum Nematoda; class Chromadorea; order Rhabditida; family Trichostrongylidae; genus Haemonchus; species Haemonchus placei. The sequence goes on along the minus strand of UZAF01016411.1, from coordinate 76,750 downwards.
TTATAGGATGTAAAATTGAAGTGCACAATATTCCTGCCGGTGCAACATCAATGATTCAGCCATTGGATGTCTTCTTCTTCGGTCCTATGAAGAATGTTATGAAAAGGATTCGAACTAGAGCTATGTTGAACGCTGCGGACTTTAACATGACACAGAGGGATAACATACTTAAAGTTCTGTCACAAGTATACCGAATGTTTAGTGCGCCCCGGTTTTCTAGTTTTTTAAAGTGCTCTTGGTACAAGGCTGGGTATGTTGATGAATGCCCAGGTTCCTGCGTCACACCGGCTGAGTATTTGTTTAGTCTTGAGACGATTGACTGCTTTGTCACCGAATGTAGAGAACCAGCATGCATAAGGTGCGCAGTTTGTGAAGAACATGTGTGCTTCACGCATTTTTTTAGGTTTTTCCATCAATGTTGAGTTTCCTGCAGACATCTTCGCATCTCTAGTGACTTTCTATTTAATGTTCTCTGAATTCTTGAATGAATTTTAAAATAAAAAAGAGTCATACTATTAACGTGCAGATTCACTCTCTCGGATAGGGGCGACAAGAGAAAATGAAAGCAGAAATGAGGCGTTCATCTAAAGAGATATTAGAAAAGGTTTAGAGAGCTTTTAATGGAATGAAAAAACACTTTGCAAAAGTGCGAATAATGGCGGGGAGCAAACCATCATCTTACGCCTATGAAGCGTGACCACTACCACTAGGCCACGTGGCCTTTTGATAGCGAAGCGACGAGTTCGCATATCCAATTGATACTACTGTCGGTTTCTGACAAGCAAATTTCGGGCCCCCATAACTTTTTAAGGAAAATCATTTTGCAGTTTTAGTTTCCATTTTCGTAAACAGCATTCAAAACTCTATCGATCTATCTGGGTCTCCATTCAAAGTTCCAAGATAAGTAGACTACCCCTCCCTGGTTAGTAGTTTATCATCCTTGCTACCATGTTCACACTGCTTACAACAGTTTTTACGCTTCGTATTTTTTGTCGCTGAACTTTCTTCCCAACACTGTGTTTCACCCCTCGAGATCGGTTGGTATCAGACTTGTCTTGGAGAATAAAAACACACACTTGCACATCGATTGAATACCGCAAGCCATTGTGTGGGCAAAATGCGCTTTCTAAACACTGCTACGGTTCTAAATTGAAGTCGAAAACGAAGAGCGCAATCCATACAGGGATTGGTTCATGCCAGAACATTTCATCCTACGAAATTGCAGACTCTTTTAACGAGTCATCCTAGACAAGATTCACGCAACATTTGATGAAGGACGATCAAGCAGCGTTCAGAAGAGAGTTCAAAATGTGGACCACTCTGTCAGAATAGGAGCGATAATGGAAAAACTTCAGGCAGCCAACGTATTATAACTATGCTAAGCAGTGATGGGTACTGCATGAGCTGCACAACTCATCACGGCTCTCTTACAACATAGGAGGCGAGGCGAAAGAAGTTGAATTCAATAAGGTCACGCAATCGTTGCGGTAAGTTTTGTTTGCACATGGACTTAAGGAAAATGAAGGATATGCGAAACAGACTTGCTACTCAAGCCTTTTTACGAGCTCGATGAAACGAGCATATTCGAATAGTCCGAGATGTCCCGTTCAAGTGTTTTGAGTGTGTGCGTATGTGCGTGTGCGTGTGTGGGTGTGTGAAATTCAACATGATGAGCTATTTAGATTTATCGTTTGCGCAGGCAGCAATAAGCGTCGCTTGGCGCGCTGTGCAAAAGTTAATGCTCCGAATCTTTCCAGCATCGACTTTTGCACAGTGCGTTGAGTGGGGGCGGATGGCGCCTCCAATAGCATAGTGTTAGGTCTGTGAGCCGATGATAGACGGTTGGTAGCCAAAGATATCAGAAGGGTTTAGTGGCCGGACCGACTGAGACGAAGTGATGAGAGAGAAAAGTAGTCGCTGATAAATTACTGGGTTCATATACTGTGTTTACACCTAAAAAGTCATATCAACGTTCAGTGATCTCAGTAATCTGTGGATACCTAACACCTCCCCTTATAAAAAAATTGCATACAATACTGACCTTTCCATATCACAATTGACGATGGGTCCTTTGACGCGGATCCACTTGGATACAAGTTGTTGATCGTCGTCGATCGTCTGGTTGGTAGTTATGGCTGTTACCCACTAATGATGCTTGCTCGGCGTGCTGTGTCGGTTCTGGAGACAAGCCAGCTGATTGAAATGAAGGTGTCGATTTCTGTGGCACGTCGAATATTTCGAAAGGCGTATCTACGTCTGGCTTTGTGTTGTAACATCGTTGTAGTAGAGTAGTCAGAGTTGATTGGCATGTCGAACACAGGCTTTGTTACCTATGGGAACTCTGTAGAGTACCTTCCCAACTCGTTTGAGTACTTTTCCACTGCTCTACTCTTCTCGATTAGCATGATACTGACGTGCCAGAACAGAATCTGCTGGGTGAAAACACGCTTCTGGGCTCTATTGATGCTTATTAAACTGTAATTCCACTAAATGATTGCGCTTTGACGTCTGCCGTGAGGTTAACTTCGGCAGAGCTATCTCGGTCCGGAGTTTTCTTCCGATAAAAAAGTTCTGACGGAGATTTGTTTCCATCTGTTTTCCATCTACGGTCGAACTTGGGTTTGAGCGATACGTCAGAATGAAGGTCAACAAATTTTCTGAGAGTTTCCTCTTTTTTTAATTTTGATAGAGCTTTTTTGAACGTGTTTTGAACGTGTCAACGAATCTGCTTGTCCATTGGACTATGGATAATATGGCAGGGAGAAGACGTGTTGGTTTCCTTGATTTGGGCAAAAATTTATGAATCCATCCGAGGTGAATTGTGTTCCGTTGTCGGAAATGGGTGTTTCTGGAAACCCGTATATTGCGACTGTTTTCTGTAGAAGCGCGAATATTGCGTCCGTAGTGATGCTAATGTTGTTGAAAATCTCCGGCCATTTTGAAAAGGCATCTACGATAACTAAAAAAATGAGTTCCTCCTTATGGCCCGACTAAATCGACGTGGTTTCAAATCCAGCGCCCGCTGGAGCGCCCACGATCCATGATGCATGGGTGGTCTTGATCGAGAGCTTAGCGAATGTAGGGCATTTGGTGCAGTGCCGCGCAGAATTTTCGTTATCCTGGTCAATTCCTGGCCAGTAGGCATAGCTGCGGGCTGAGGCCTTCATGTGATTCCAGGAAGAGGAACGCGTGATTGCAGGGGTTCACATCGGTCATGAGGAGACATCCGTCGGGAGTCCAGAGTGCGTTCGGACGATTGTAGAAACAAAGAAATTGGGATTCGTGATTTTTGTCGGGCATCCTTCTCTAAGGCAGCTTGTTTAAGGAAACGATCTTGAGCAGTTCCATTCCTGACTTCATCCGCTGTGAACGCTAGTGCTTGGACTGCGTTGGTAAATATGTCTAATGCCTTCACCTGCGGAGATTGCACTGACGACTCGCTCTTCTTCTGGGGCAGAGTATGTTACAACAATTCGTGAAAGTGCAACTGCCTGACCGAAATTTTCTGTCGAGCGGTACTGGATATGAAAATCGTATGCTAGAAGTGTCGTTGCCCATCCTCGTAGTTCGTTCGCGGTGTAGACTGGGATTCCTTTTTTGAATCAAGTATAGTGAGCAGGAGCTTGTGATCCACCAAAAGCGTGAATTTGCGTAAATGAAGCATCCTGTGGAATTTTTGAACGGCTAATATAAGCGCAAGTGCTTTTAGACTTGGCTGTTACTCTTCTCGGCCGGCTGTAGTGAGCAAGAGCGTGGGCAACTGCCTTCTCCGATCTGTCTTCGTGACGATGCGAGTGCCCAATCCATAGTTTGATTTGTCAGCAGCTACGATGATTTCCTTGGTAGGATCGTAATGTGTTAGTAGAAGATCTGAAGAAGGTATTGCTTTTGCTCTATCAAAACTATCAATGCATTCCTTCGGCCATTTGAATTTCGCATTGTTCGCCAGCAGAGCGTCGAGAGGGGCATGCAAGCTTCGCACCTCCTTGATGAAAGTACCGTAGTAGTTTAGGAGACCCAGAAAAAATTGAAGATGTGAGATGTCTCGAGGGACGGGCATCTTGAAGATTGCTCCAATTTCCCTTCGATCTGAGCGTGTCCGTGCTTGTCGATGATGTGTCCAATGTAGCTGATTGAGGAATATGCAAACCATCACTTTTCTATGCGTACACGGATCCCGGTCCTCCTGAAAGCGGCGTGTAGGTTTTTTCTGTACTCATTTTCTGTGCGTCAAACATTGGTGATGTCATCCAGATACTCTACAACACCGGGCAGGTCGGCTAAAGTCGTATCCATAATTCTGCTGGGAAGTGGCTGGGGCTGATTTGACGCCGGGCCGGAGAGTAGTCTGTTGTATTGGTATGGTCCTCAATGGTTGTTTATGGTTTACAACTGCTCCGATTGCTGATTCACTTCAATCTGAAGATATGCATCTGCAAAATCGGTGTGAGAAAAGCAATGCTTGCCGTTAAGTGTCGCAAAGATTTCCTCGGGTAGAGGTAGGGGATACTGGTGGAGGTTCAGAGCATCATTTAGGCTCTCTAACTAAACGATCGCTAGCTACCTGATAACGGGGCTACGCGGCGCAACTCGTGGGATAGGGGAGTAAACATGAATTAAGCCGAAGGTCACTCGTAGATACCTAGAAACACAGCTGGATTCAGAAGATGAACTGCCTCTTTCTGCTGTGCTCGTTCGATATACCTTCTGTTTCTCTCAAGTGAGTCTATGCATGCGTGTACGATGCGCTGTGGGGGCAGTTGGTATTCTGCACACCGATTCATCCAAGCTGGAATTCGAGTGCTTGGGATCAATCAGGTAGGTGGTTCGAGGCGGCATGGCCAGGCAAGTTACCCGTGAGTAGCCACATCCAAAAATACTGTTATAAGTGGGCTTCCTGCCCCTGAACTTTAGGGAGCTCTCAAGTGAACTTTAAGGAGCTCTCATAACGGCAGCGTTAGCTAAGATCACTCAGGACAGACTGCTGAAATCTCAGAGCAATAGCATGGTGTTTAAAAAGGAGTAGAATCAAGATGGCGACCCACATTTTCAGTGCACGAATCCTTGGATCGAAACGTATATTGAAGATCTCATGATGCAAGCTAGGAAGACTAAGTACTACGTCATCGGACCGACGGAGGCAAGGAAGTATCGCCTTTTTTACGCCTTGTTCGGTACTGGAGAAGAACTGTTTCTTGGGATATACAGTAGCGCTCAAAAGTCTTCGGTGAAATAGTTCTTAAGCCGTACTCTTCAGTCGTAACTCCTTTCCTACTGGATATAATCATGCGAAATTTCTATATTTGGAGCGTGGATGTATTGTGAATATTTACCACTATTAACTTGCAATCTGATCATGTTCCAGATATTCCAAAGAGCACGTATTCCAAAACGACTGAATATACAGATGATGGCCCTTCTGGAACATCTTCCCTTTTTGTCAGGTCTAAAGTGTAGCGGTAATGCCGAACACAATAGATGAGAAAAACGCACATAAGGCGCGAATAAGTGCAGACGTCCACAACTTTTCTTTTAGCAAAATCTGCTACCGCAACAAACACCTTGCTCTATCTGTGGATATTGCAGCTTCGCAGTCAAATAGTGTTGGGTAGGGTGAAATATGCTCTAGTTGAAAATATCCAAATTTCTTGCGATTTGGTCTACTATGGAAAAAGTTATGAACGGAAAAGCGTCAAAGCATTTCACCGAAGACTTTTGAGCGCTACTCTAGATAATAGTGGGGTCATCGGTGCAGCCGGCCTCGTCAATACGCACTTATCAATGAACATCGATTCGTGCAAAGCTTGACAATCGGATTTGGACATTTGCGATTAAGATGTGTCTGAACCTTAACTGCAACAGTCTTCGTTGCCCGCATAATAACATCAAACTACGAAGAAGCGTCTCATATGGGGTTAGAGAGGCTCTGCACAGAAGAACATCAAGTGACTGGGAAGAATCCGGGAGGCGATTTGGGTCTCCCGAATACATCCCTGCCACTCCATGGAAGGGTTCCTTCATCGTCGGTGATTTTTTATTGGCCCCAGAAGAACGGGTGAAGGGCTCTACATCAGTACTCACGAAATGGAATGGAATGAGCAGGGTGAGAGGCTGTCTAAGTCCAGCATGTCGTCAAATGTCGTGGATGGTAATAAACAGTTGAATCAACCCTTTGAGTGGCTCCTTTCTTCTTCTTCTACAGTGAAAGAACTTTTTTTGGGACAACGGCAGCGATGGCTGTTCGTTCACTCGTTCGGAAATTCTTCCACTGACTTGCTGAATTTGGCAATATCTCCGGTACAATGGAAATGTCAAAGTCATATTTCAACCATCGGAAATAGAAAGCAAACGTTATCGCAAATCAGACTTCTGCTGTCTGCAAGGCTTTTAGGATGTGCACAGTTCTTGCAAAAGCACCTAAGTTTTTCTGTGGTATCCCATTGAATATATGCATTTATTTAGAATAAATGAGCTTTTGTAAGCACTTATGATGAAACGTGACCAAGTTGAATACAAATACCTCAAAGTTCGTTCAAAAATCATGAAAATATTGAAGACGTTTCAAGGGAGTCGGTATTAGATAAGCGTCTGTGAGTTCGGGGATTTGAATCATGATATAGACTGGCTTTCTGAAAAATCTAAGAATCCTAAATCCTAAACTTCTTGAACTGTTCAAATGTGGTGAGTTGGTATGGTATGTCAGCATTCCTACACGTGAATACTCGATTCTTGATCTGGTATTGGCGAATACTCCAATAATAGACAATCTATATGTGCTGCCATCAATTGCGGCTTCTGACCACTCCGTTGTTGCTTTCAATATTTGCTTTTCGGTTAAGACATACGAACCGCTTCCATTGCCAAATTTTGCAAAAGCTGACTTCAATTCACTTTCGCCATATTTCTTTTCAATTGATTGGTGGGAAGCTTTTGATGGATACGTCTCTGTTGATGATCTTTACAAACGCTTCTGTCGCATTTTGTATATAGGATTTGCTTCGTATGTGCCGTTTCCAACTGTGAATACACCAAGAATACGTTATCCAAGGCATATAAGCAATTTGATGGCTCAGAAGGCGCGTCTCTTCAGAGCTATACGAGCTTCTCCTATAACGTGCTTGCGTTACAGGAGAATCTATATTGAACTGGACCGCCATCTAAAGAGATTTCTAGCAATTAAGGAAAGGAGAAACTTAACTAATAAGCGCGAGGGAACTTTTTTCCAATTTTCAAGTACCGAATGAGGCCGAAAGCAAGAATGCCGGACCTCCGTGACTATACGGTGGACATTGAACTGACAATCAGAAAGCAGAGGTTCTTGCTACATTTTTCAAGTCGGTCTATAACCATCAGACGGGGAATGATTGTGTAGAGGATTTGAGCATACTCTTCTTAGTCCTTTCTCCCAGCTCACTATAACTACCCAAGGAAGGTATGGAGCTTTAAAGTCTTTAAAAATCTCAACGTCACTGCCATTCGATGGCAATCCCCAAATTGTTTAACGCAAGTGTGCCGCCTCTTTGTGCGAACCCCTATGCATGGTAAAACGCTTCGCTAATGTTTGGCGACGTTCCTGACGCTTGGAAAGAGTCTATCATAAGGCCATTCCTGAGGTTCCCTATCCAGACTTGGTCTCTTCCTTCCGGCCTATAAGTATAACTTCTTCTGCAGCTAAGTGTTTCGAGAAACTTATACGTGATAAACACTTTCAATATCTCGAGAGAAACAAGTTGATCATAATCGAACAACATGGTTTTGTCATGGGGTATCTAATTGTACCCAGATGGCAGCCTGTGTTTTTGATTGGAGTATGGCTATAAACAAAGGTAATGGTGTAGGCATAATTTGCTTCGAATCATTGAAAGCCTTTGATAAAGTGAATCACGCGAAGCTTCTCCCCAAACTACGTTACCTTGTTGTCTGCGGGCCCATCCTTAACTGGATCAGCTGCTACCTTAGCGAAAGACATATATGCGTAAGAGTTGGTAACTCTTTTTCGAATTACCTATGTACAAGTGGCGTCCCACAGGGAGGAGTTTTGTCTCCTTTATTATTCTTGGCCTATACTCATGAATTACCGACTCGTCTTGCAGTACGTCCCTCTGTAAAAGTGTACGTGTACGCTGACGATATAAAGGTGTATGGAGTCTATTCTGAAGAAACTCATGATTGTGTGCATCAAGCTCTAACTCAGTCCATCGACAAGATGATGGAGGGGCTGCAGCTTGGAATGTACACTCAATCTCCAGAAGACATCGGTGTTTCATCTTGGAAAAGCCGTGAGAGCTCCGTATGTCTTCCGAGACATTACATTGAAAACGTTGGATGAAGTGAGCGAACTTGGATTTTGCGTGAATACAAAACTGGATTTTGAGTGCCACATAACCACCATTGTTCGGGGAGCTTTCCACTCTCCTTTTGCGATTTTTAGAAATATTAGGTCCAATGATCCAAAACATTTTTGAGACTCTATAAAGCCTATGTCATACACATACTGGAATATGAGTCGCAGATCTGGAGTCCGCATACGAGGAAACATCAAGAAAAAATTGAAAAAGTCCAGCAGACCTTCACGAGGGTGGTACTGTGTAGATGTGATAGGGATTCAACGTACTCTAGGATTATGCCAGACTACAAGGAGCGCTTACTTGCTTGAACCTCGAGACGCTTCTATACCGGTGTGTTTTCAGTAACGTAGTCTTTTGTTTTAAAATGCTCCGTGGAGAGCTGAAGCTGAAACAAAGTCAGTATTGGGTGTTTAGACCTTGTAGAGAGCGCATCTGCTCGCTCTCTCTACAATGTTCCAAAGTCGGAAAGCTGCAGCGGGCGAAAATTCAAAACTCTCTTTTCTTCCGCGGGGCAAAGTGGATTCAAGCGTTGCCTCGTGAATTACAGATGGCTCCAAGTGTTAGCACTTTCAAAAGTAGACTGAGGAAAATGGACTTGCTAGGGCTTTTCGAAATCCGGTAATATAATACTTTGACTTTACAGCTCTTTTTTCCAGTGCAGTTCTTCAATGTTGGGATAGGACATCGTTGACTAAACCAGAAACGGCCGCTGTTTCTACCTCTCAGTTCTTGTTTTATTTTATTTCGTTTTTTAAAGGTGTTTTTGACTTTTTATTTGGTTTCTCTGTGTTTCTTTCCAAGGTGGATTATTTTCTTAGACAAAACCATAGTGATGAAGCACTACCAGACTGCATAGTTTGAAGCTCCCCCTGTTTTTGAATATACTTCAGTGGCGGGTCGAAAATCTCAATTGGCATTTAATCGGGTGAAGTACTATGCATTGCCTGGACCGTTCTCGTAATATTATACTTGCCTAGCTTGACGTTTCCACGTGGGTGGTCGGTATACCCGTGTCTCAAAGTTTCGTCACGCACCTATGACCCCATACGTGGCGACTGGGCGTCATAGCCGACTGACGTGGGTCTGTGTTGCGGTTCGTTTCACGGAAATGCATAGCCTTTGCTTTTCTTCTCCCCTTCGTTAAGTTGATAGCTCACGTTCCGCTTTTTCGCTATTGTTCGAAACCGTTGTGTGGAAGCTAGGTGAATAAATAATTAAATAACTAATACACGCTGCTTCCGGTTAGGTGGTCTAGTAAACATTTGTTGTTATTTGTTTTTTAGGAGTGATGCAGAGTATGCTATATCATGATGCTGGTTGTCTACTTTCATCTGTGTTAGCTTCTGCAGTTAGTACGTTGTCTAACTAGGTTATCTAACTAATGAAGTTCTGTAATAACGCAACTACGAGTGCATAAATAAATAAATAAATAAATAAATAAATTTGGGTCCAATTCAGCCTACTTCGCACCTTCCTCGCCCATCCACTCCTCCACCTGTGGGGTGAACTCCCTTAATCGGTTGACTGCTGACTCTGACAGTTTCGGTGAACTGACATTGATTACATTATCATTATCAATATTGTTATGACTACACATTTCAAAACAATATGTAGTAAGGACGAGTAAGGGCGGAGGTGGTATAGTGACAAATGGCGCACTATCTCACACGCACGGTCAGGGGGTGAATTCCAGATCTATGCCGGCCTAGGCCAACCAAGCCTTCCATCCCTAAGGGATCGGTGAATTGGTACCAGACTCGTCTGGGAGGATAAAAGCACTGACTTGTACATCGGCTGGCCACCGCAAGTCCTTGTATAGGCCATATACGCACTCATTACGCCACCACGATTATGAATGGAAATAGTGTGCGGGGCGCATCCCTCATTGATTAACGCCAAGAACTTTATCCTTGTCCTTCATGTAGTTAGGTTAAGGCAATGTATAAAGTCAAGAGTATCACATTATATGAAAACCGTTTTTTTATCAGTGACTTCTTCAGACACCTATTTGTATATTATTACTCTTTTTTGCACTATTATGCTATGCACTATTAAGTATGCTAAATCAGCACGTGATGCTTTCCTCTTTTGCTTGCCCGACTTTCGCCAATGTACGTTTTGCGCTTGGGTGTGCTCCAGATTTTAGGCAGCTGTAGCTGCACCTATGGTGTCTGGAAATCAAGGGTTCTGGTATACACAGCTCACCGTTACTTCGGATTCTGAGTACAAATGGAAGGGGTTTGGAGTTATAGTACTCGAGGAAACAGAAAGGCAATGTGCAAGTTGTGGAAGGGGTGAAGCTGCATAATGTAGTGGTGGCACAGTGTATCTTGGGGAATGATCGGCTTTTGCTGGAACCTAACGAAGACGTTACTCATCAGAAACGAATCGGTACCTGATGCACCCTTAACGTTGAATGGAACGAATATCTCAGATTGAATGGAATGAATTTCTTTTTGAAAGCAGGACGAACATGCTCTCGGCGTTATTCAGCACGATTTGGGAAGGACGACGCTCGAAAGTTCCTGACACACGCAAGTGCAGGAGGCCAGAGTTCCCAGCTCACTCAATGAACGAAAATCAGGGATGCCATTGCTTACGCCAAAACCGAAGATCTTGTTGGCCAGACATTTTGTGCGCTATGGTGATGATTGTTGGACCAAGGCGATTACTAACTGAATTCCGACGTCAAACGAATACCAGGACCATGATGGGTCAAGCTTCTTCATTAAAGCTATGAATGAACGGAATGCTGTGACTCGTGTCCCTCGAGCGAAGAGGATCCACTGGACTATTCTGATTCGCGACAGGGAAGAATGGAGATGTTACTGGCGCCCGTTCAAGGAAATCGATGATCAATGGGAGAGGTGGTACAGGACTCCTCTCCAATCTCGCCGTGCTCTTCTTGGCACTTTCTATTCCATGTTTTGGTCCCACTACCTTTCAACTCTCCTTCTACTACCTCAACGAGAACTAGGTGAAACAAGAAAGAATATTGCTAAAGAAAGAAATCCACCATGGACGACATTTTTAGAAGTGCAATTCAGGTACTTGCTAGGTGCTGCTCACCCAAGCGCTTAGAACATTATGTGGTATTATAGCAGCACTTACAAAGCCAGCTGTGTACGAAGATGCAGATTCCACTCCGTCTCTCTATCCCATTCGGACTAGTGCAATGCTCTTCATTTTGGAAATGACTTCATTCGTCCAGTTGTATTTGTCTCATTTGTTTCAACTTTCCCGCTCCTCTTTCACCCCCCTCAAGCCACCACTTCACTCCACGCTATCTTAAAAGCTTGTATCTACATTCAATTTACCTAAGTATTCGACAAGACATCCACACGAGGTGAGCTTTTTCGAATCGCTGAACATCGCTCACTCAACTCAGCTCACGCAACAACCGCTACTACTATTTTTGTGGCATGCCTTGTTAACTATGTTCGAGAGTGAAGTAAAATTACACTCACAATTCACTCTTGGCGCAAATTGATTGACTGACACTCAATTGTTATCGCTCAGTAGAACTTGCTATCACTCTGTCTCCCATCACTATTGTTGTCACTCACGTCTTGTGAGATTGCTTATCTTTTATACTGCTGAACCTTTTTGAGAACATACCAGTCGTTCCTGTGGTGCCCAGTGCGAATATGGCCATTCGTTTCAGCGTTCCGTGGTTTTTCATCTCTTCTTAAGGGGGGAGTGTGAGAAAAAGCATTCAAAAAAAAAGGCATGGATAAGGAGGCACGTTCATTAATTGCTCTCGTACGTGCCTCGCGTTCTACTTCTATCCTAATCATAGAGGCACACATACCAAGTCTAGACAATAACTTTTGTAAAAAAGTGCTTGCTCGAGCTTTACAGCAAAGCTCCAGATACGTTTGGAAAATCCTATAGAAGAGGAAGGCGCAGGGTTTTCGGTATTCATTCACCGCCACTTCCCTTCGAATCTTTGAATAACAAGTTCATAATCGAATGGGAAGTCCGAAGAACACCCGAGTAATGGGAATTCTTTAGTCATTTCGCATTAGCGACATGAATGTAGCATGAAAATAAGGTCCGTAGCGTACGTTCTACGTGAAAATGAAGAGAATGAAAATGAAGGACCAGACAAGCTCTTTATTTTTTTCAGGTGACTTTGTTGATCTCTGCGTAAAACGATTTCTGCTCGAATAGCCAGAATTCACCTAGTCATCCGCCGTGCTTGAGAGTTGAACGTATCACTTCGTAGACTCTTCGTGCTATCAGATGATTCATGAAGGTTGAGCTGGTTGAAGGACAGATCAGCTTCTTTTGTGTCGCTCTTTGCTGTTATGAAGAAAGGATCGAATAATATTAATAAATGATGAGTAACAATGAGCCATACTTCCTCTAAAACCAATTGAAAACAACGGTTTTCTTCCCGCAATCTTGTTCAGGGGTGAGATTGATAAGAAACACATCCGACCAAAAAGCAGATGTAATAGGAGGCCATCGCGGTGAATGTCTGCCTGAATAGACGGAACTGCAGTCGGTCTCAAACTGATCTCCGCTCCGTGGAAGACTTCACATCAATCACGTGACTATAAACTGGTTCCTCTGGGTTATTAGTGTCACTACTCAAGTTATAGGGCGTTGAAAAACCGTTCAACCGCCGCGCTTGGATAAGCTTCCATCACGGGTGATCTCTCATCCTTTCAGGTGATCAGAAGAATGGGAGATCACCCATGGTTCAACAGCCCCACAGGATTTTAATGGCCTGATAGACGCCGGCAAACATCAGCAAACACGGAGCGATTTTTTCATCACATAAATCGATGGGTCTGCACGGCCTTGTGGACTGCTTTCGGCCGTGTACCTTGCTCTTCGCTCGGCCGTCCATTCAGTCAACAGCCGCCAATTAGTATAGGTTCGAAATCACTTAAGTCCAAGTTGTCCTATAACGCAGTGTTGCGAATTTCCTTTTTTGCTCGACCACAATCAATGAATTTCAGTCGAAGCCCTTACTCCCACTATTCCTTACTCTCGTGAAATATGAATGAAAGTCGTGACTGCTCGATTCCATCCCTGGGCCCATATTTGAACTAGTGCCCATTTCAGTATACATAGTCTTAACTCACACGTTCGCCTTTTTGGATGACAATTGGCCCCGCTTCTTCCTGGAAAGTGCAGAAGGAGGGGTCGCGCTTTAGAGCAAAAATGAAAGAGGAGGCCGTACTGGTAAAAAAAATTGATCACAAGCATGATTAATCCTATCTGGCAAATATCGGGCATGCAATATTTTTCTCTTCATTATCACCATTTTTGAAATAAGTTTTTCCTGTATTCGAAGACAACGTTATTGATCGCGAGACATTGTTTTCGTTTTGAGCCTGAGCACCCATGCAGTAATCGGCCAACCTCTGCATCTTTCATGTTTGCGACCACTTCTGCAAACGAGGGGATTTTTCTCCAGCGACATGTCGCGGAATTCGCCCCTGGGCGCACTTTGAGGCAAAGTCTCGATGTTACATATCTTCAATCCAGGGTAAGGGTCAGCCATTGTTTTTAATTTTGCTCTGATATGAAAATAATTGGGAATGTCGGGATGCACTATGGTTAGCATTTCATTGTTACACGATGTTCCTTTTGAGTAAAACGGTGGGTAAGGAAGGGTAGGCGCTAGTCAATCCTTTTGAAAAGTACCATGCACTTTAATTTGACAAGAGAAATCGACGACACTTTGGGCAAACGTAGTCACCCAACAGCCTGCACAGATTTTTTAATTTTCACAACAATGTTTTTATTCACATCCCAGGTATTTATGCGGAAAGAATGCCACCGATTAAAAGGAAGCATTTTGACTAGCTCGAATTCAACAACTGAAACATGCATGTGGTTAGAATTCAGTCATCATGCTCGAATAACTGTGAATCTTATTTGCAAATCCTCAACATCTATTTCTTTTCCAACGACCGATAGAATCAAAGAAACGTACTGTAAAAAAGAAAATTTTATAGCTGTGGGTTGCTGGGTTTAAAGTATCGTTCGGACAGCAGTACGTTCTCTGTGCTTACTGATAGCGGAAGAACGGGCGTCCAGACCCCAATAAACCGATTAAATCTTACGATCACCAAGAACAACATTGGCTGATTTTCGTTTCCTTTTTAGTAACAAGGAATTCGTCCTTGACTAGTGTGGTGAGCAGCTCTGTCCTGCGCACTTGAAAGATGGACCACAAAGAGCCGCGAAGTCCGGCATTGATTGGCCGCAATGCCCTGACGACTTCAGGCTAAAACAAAACGCTCTCTGCATACATAGATACTAATCACTGCTTGAGATATCCTGTAAGAAGCGAAAGCACTGCGACATGCCCCGGTGGGGATGGGAAGTGCTGACAGGCCCGAGCTTTCGTGCAGTCACGTTGTGCGGTTTATGATGTGAACTCCTCTTTCTTCTCTCCACCACGTTAAATGGTCTTTTTGATAACTACTCCTTACATTGTGATAAGACTGAAATCGTTCTCTGCGTTCCGTCTCCAGTCACATACCGCAGTGATAACCGAAAACGTATTTCGTCGATGGGAAGAAGTTAGCACATGACAGATCACCATATTATGTTTTCTTTCAGAAGATGCTTTGGGTCGAATCGGTCTGCTCTCGCAGTCGTTCTCTGATACGCAATCTCCAGCTGGCTTTACTAGTGTCTCTTTGATTGTCGGCTGCAGACCTCTGCGGCGTCCGCGCCGTTTTTTGGCTTCCATTTCAAGTATTCCATTTTGCGCTCATCACCAGCTTTACTGACTTTTTTGTAAACCGCTTGAGCTTATTTTTTCCTTCCATTGGATTGAATCAATATAATTAACAAATAAAACACAATTTAAATAATGTTGCAAGAGCTACTTATCGCTCCATGCCTTGGAGGTCAATATTGTATTATTTCTGAAATCAATCGATTTTCCAGGGCGTGTATGTAAGTGTATTTCCTTTACTAAGACATGTGTGGCCCGAAGGCTTTGAGGCAGAGGTTATGCTGGGTCTGGGACTTTAGCAACATGGGATTAGTAAAAAAGTAATAAGCATAAGTTCCTTGTTGTCCGTCATTTGATTATTTATCCCGATGTTTGGGTCTAGAATCAGATTCATAGGACTACATCTTCCATAGGATTTTTCAGAATTCATATGCGGCCGAGTCAAAGAGAAAATTAAAGGAAGGCATCTTAATGGGATGGAGGAACAAATGAAAGTGCACTGTCTCACAGGAAAAACCACTGAGTGTGCAGGGTGCCCTCTTCATCAGCATCTTCTCAATGTTCGACCCTGAATTGTGGGTCAGCTTCGAAATGGCGTGGCTTTTTGGCGTGCTATAGGAATGACATCTTGAACCTTCAGCTGCGTTGCCATCCTTGTGAACGGTCTTTTGGGATTACGTTCACCTGCGAGCCTACCATTTGAATAGTCTTATCTCTGGAAAGGTTCCTTTTCAGGTTTGTCTCTGATTACCCTTGTGTCCCTGAATCCTTTGAAGGCTTCTGTACTGTCCTTATTAGAGTTGCCAGAATTTCTACGGCACCCTTCCGAATTTTGCATGTGACTTACTGCAAAACGCATTGGACGAGCTCTTACCATCTCAAAGATGTTCGGGGTTTTACCCCAGTAGCTGCAGATTGCGAAAAAACCTATCTATACAACTTTACAGAAGCGAGTTATATGAAACCAATTATGATTCTTATCTAAGGAGATTTTCAGTTTCGATGCCTGGGATTCTAGGACACCCTCTACAACGACAACCCTTGCGATTCATCGTGCGATATCAATTCCACATAGGCTATCATTATAAACTGAACTCTCGTGCAGTAGTTTTTCTGGAAATGGGCTTCATCATTGCAAAAATTTCGTTCCCAGAGGAACTTCGTAATGATCATGCAGATAGGTAGCTGGAATAATCAGGAAAGGAAATACTACCATACTCTTTGATCTATATATGGGGAGAGAAGGAGGAGCTTTGTAGAGATGCGGCTCCACTTAACGGTGTCCGCACTCTTCTAGGGTCCACGGTAAAATTTCTTATCAAAAGAACCACGTGACATTCGTTGCTCTCTTTCTCTTCGTTGAAAGATTAGCACACACCACCGTAATCTGTCCTTGGCGTCATCTGTGGAAAACAAACCGCACGCTGGATGTTGGTCCAGATACTGATGACACCCCGTTGTAGCAAAAAAAAATTAAAGAATTACAGTATATTGCTCATGAGCAGCGAATGCTCCTGCTCCATTCATGCTCGGCCAAATAAGCGCCCGCTAGAAATTCATTCACGTTTTTCTGGGAGGAGGTATTAAACAAGTCAGTCAACTTTGGAAAGAAGCGTTTCCGAATCATTCGATTAATACCAGGGACGGGCGAGTCCAAAGGGGCCTGATTTAGCAGCGCGGAGCCGGACCACGCCTAAATCACCTCACAAGTTCAAGTGAAGTATTTTGAAGTCGTTGATGGAGCGGTTCACTACAGTAGAGTCACCTTCATCGCACAAATTCCTATGCATGATCGCTAAAACATTTCAACTTAAGCCTACTATTGTATTTGGTGTTTTTTTTTACAGGTTACGCCATTTTTCAAGAGTTTCGGCGCAAGCAACACCCACTCAGCTAAATGCTGACCTTCGGTCTCCCGTCATGTTCCTTCTAAAAAGACCTACACTACGAGCAAAACGAATGAAGAGAGCAATGAACTAGGCAAAATGAGGAAAGGAATTCAAATTCCAAAAAGCAGGTGCATAAACAAGGGCATCTGGGCTCCCTATAACATCTGCCGTCGAAGGTGAAGAGCGAACAAATTCGCAGATAAGACGGGAATCATGTGGCCGAAATAAGTTATGCTGTCTGAGGACCACTTATGATTCGTTGGAATCTTCGAACGCTACAGGCTGACAGATCGTACAGTAACTTAACTTTTTTCGGTTGTTCTGATAGTCACATGACATGGTCTATTCGCACCCTTGGACGGAAACGGAAAGCCATTGGGCGAATGGCAGAGTGGATGGCGCCTTTGCTGGTTCCAGGGATTGGCTTAAGAAGGCTATTGATGTCAACTCGCAGAAACGCGCTTGAGCTCATCAAGCTCCCAACCTGGAGAATTCGAGCCGAATTTCACGAACTTGGCAGGATTTAATATATGAATTGTCCATCGAATGGGCTCCTGAGTGCCAAGTCGGAATCGCATTCGGAAGTTGTTTCACAGGAGCCGTTTCTGGATCAGAGAATTTTTTGGAATATTGTAACAGCAATAATATATTTCACTCTCATGCTGTAGGGTCAAAAATCAATTATCTATCTTTTGATTGAGAGGCGATCAATTTTCAAAGATCAATCTAATGCAGGCTCGTACTACCATCATTTTCTTACGAATTCCCAACACCCACAGGACAGGCCTTTGAATACCCAGAGATACGGAACGAAATAGTTGTATCTTGCCCAAACTGTTTTTTCTTCATCTAACTTGCCCTTTTCTCAAACGAGGCTGCTTGGAAAAATGAATACATGACATAGGTCGAATACCACCTGCATTCCTAAAACCATTATAGGGATTGAAGCCTTTTTCAAAACTCTGCCATTTGTATTTGAATCGAACAAGTGGCATATTTCAATTAGAGATCTGGGTTCCAAGAAATCGATCTTCGTTCTCCCAAGAGAATATGGGGGGCCTTTCTTGAAATGAGGTAGAGGAATAATCCGGTATACGCAGGACAGAGCTTTTGAGCTCTTGAAGATGCACGGAACTTCTTAACTTATTATGAGTTTTCTCATATCTTATGTTCACTGTTCGATTTCCGCGCATCTCCTACAGACCAAATATTTGTTTTGGTTACTGATAAAAGATGTGAAAGTCGCAATATGTGAGGAGTCGTAAAATTACGGGGAGTATTCGAATTTTCGTTATTTTTGCGTCTCGCTCCACACTCGTCCAGGAAGCTTCTTTTCTTAGTTGAGTATTCAACCAAACTTTCTGTAAGCTCTGCAACGTGGCACATACAACCATGTACAAGCTTCGGCATGAAAAAGCTTTTTTTGAGCATACTCTCACTTTCTCTGAGGAGATAGCCGTCGAGTAGATGAACTCTGCAATCAGTGCTCCGCGAAATTTCGTGGCTTTGATCCAAAACAAGTGCTTCCACTATTAGGTGGTCCCAGCGCACGTATACTCAACAAGAGCGACCACCCTTTACCTCCCTAAAAACTCATTTCTATGCTTGCAATGAGTGCTGTTCAAGTCCTCCGAATTATTGCTCTGCAATGACGTATAGACCACCGCTAGACAATGGCATTATTCTGATTCAATTTTCTGTCCATTTTTCTGTGGCCGAATTCCCCTTGCCGGACGAGCAAAGAGTTTGCAATCCATGTGACCAGCGATAAGTGCACGCGTGGGAAGGGATCTGCGGGAAGTGGAAACGGCCTGTGTCGCAAATCGCGTTAGGACCTTTTGCCAGTGGATCAAGTATTTTTTGAGGAGTTGTTCTTTCTTTTCGTTATATTCCGCACGACGATCACGTGGACAACACTGCCGTTCCAATTTTGGCTGCCTGGTCAGAGAATAACGAAAGACAATAAATCGAAACAAAACAAAATCCTCGTTTACGAGTAGGCTAAGTATCTATGCAAAAAAATGCTAAAAAATGTGTACAAATTTATACATAGTATTCGATCTCGGGAATCGAGTGGTATGCATTGCAACCGCGTGATCGCTTCGTCAAGGACATCAAACATGGTCAATTCACTAACATAAGTCGCGTACTACACTGGGTGGAGGTGCTAGACGGGCAGTAGAAACGGTTTTGTGTAATCGATTCGCCGCGCGCGACAGTTACGGACCATTCGCCTCATTATTACAGTTCTAGCGACCTCCTTACAGCTCAATCGATATGCGATTATTATCTTTGGCATATCTTATGTTAGTTCTTTTGTTCCTGTATCTTACTCGCTGCTGCAATCTGCTGCTTTCCTTCGCGCTCGGCATCCCTCTCGCCGTATCGCGACAATTTCGATCCTACTGTACCACACCCGGTGGAGGTGGCATAGCGTCAAATGTAGCTGTATCACACACACACTTGGTACGTGGTTCAAATATTTGGCCTCTACTGGCCCAGACCAACCAGATCTTCCATTCGTCTTGATAGGCTAATTGCAACTTGTATGGCAGGACCAGAGCGATGACTTGTTCTTTGACTGGCCGTTGGAAGTCATTGTATGCGCCATTCGCCTTCGAAGGCACCACCCGATGTTGAACGGAGCTTGAGTATGGGGGCGCACCAAAATGGAATTGATTGCACAAAAGGCTACTGGATTTTCAAACCGAGTTCATATTCGGGGCCAAAGAATAAACGAAGCTTTAATCTTGGGTCAGCTCGGCCGCAAAATTACACCCGATTGCACTGGTCGTAATCCAGGGTAGTCCATCTATTCTACTGCTATTTTCTGATGACACAAGGACTAAATAACTCTTCAAACTTGACAGCATCCCTCAGAATGAAAGTTTTATAGAATAAAGCATTTGCGCATTATACACAACTCATAAAATCTTTATTTTAAAGCGAACTATGACAAAAAAAAGACGGGAAAAAAACAGAGCCACGTTTTCCGAGCGAATTTAAGAACTCCTACAGAGATTTTTGGTATATTTCTATTCCAAGTTTAAAACGTTATTGCAGTCAGTTGCAGCCAAGAGGACATTCCTTTTGAAGAGTCGTTCGTTAAGGAATCGTTCACTGGTCTGGCAAAGACAGATATTCTCTCGGGCAACGTGCAAAAAAGGCCACCCCCCATTAGATAAACATAGTAAGATAGATAAGCAGTCACTTTGTTCTTATGTCTTCTTAAAACCAGTGGTCCAACCCTTTCCAGAGCTGGCGTCCATTGCTTTGCCTAGAACTTTATCTCTCATTTTCTCCTCGTAGTCACGTGTGGCTCTGAACAATCATGTTGCGAACCACTTTTAGAGATATTGTTTTAAGACTTTCTGAACCAATTTCGCCTATCACTTTTGAGCCTGTCACACGATCGGGGACAATGGTATAAGAAGTAGTCACTGTTTCATTGCTGAGTATGAGTCATGGAATGCCTCTTACCACTCTCTAAGAATAAAAACTGCATCCTACCAACAGATCCCTACCCAAACTCCTTCGAATCGTTAATGACTGTGAACACTCAACGTTTCTTTTCATCAGTAGACGATCTAATAGGTTGATGCATAACTATCGGGGATTTTTTCGCGACTTCTTTTCTCTCGATACAGTTTGAATATTTAATTCGGGATTCGATAGAAATAATCTTCTGCCTTCCTTAGCAGGAATATGTCTAGAAAGTCATCTTCATATAGGCCGCATTATGTTCTATCACTTCAAGAAATGTTGGAAGGCGGCACAGTCATAAAGTGATCTCAACAAACTTCTCGACGATGGAACAGTCAGTCAGCCAAAGCCCAGTAAAGAATTGGATATGCTTTTACGGCCACCCTATTCACCAACAGGAACTCGTGTGGATTATCGTTCCATCGTCCGTTGAAAAATAGGCTAATGAACAGAGCATTCGACGAAATGGATGGCTCGATGGCCGACGTCAAAGCGTCGATCGCCTCCAAAAATTAAAACTTTTTTGCCTGTGAAATGCGACTACCTAGCAAGCAGTGCTTGATGTAGATGGTGGATATGTGCCGGAGTAATTATTTAACCATGTTTTTGCTGAGTATTTCTAGCGTTTCTTCAAGTAAAACTTGCTGGAAAAATTCGCAATAATTATGCATCAACCTAATAGATTCCCCATTGATTCAATCCTTATACTACTCAGTAATAGAGATACGGGGAGACGGGCGTTAGGAACGATTTTGGGTAATCGATTTGCCGCACGCGGCTGTCGCGGACCACTCATTCGCCGTTATTACAGCTCTAGCTATCTTCATACAGCTCAATCGATATGCATAATTCTACTATTATTACTTTTGTTCTTGTATTTCTTACCTACTGCTGCATCCTGCTACATTCCTTCGCGCGCGACGCCCCTCCCACCGCGGCGCGACCACTTCGTTCCTAATGCATCACACCCGACCTTTTCGATTCTTTTTGTTGCTCCCGGGGCACTGAATCGTGGCAGTGAGGTACCCTCCAACTCTTTATCGATAGCCGTTAATGTACTTCACTAAGTCAGCGAACGAATCGCCCTCTGCACAGAGGTGCTGCCCGTATCCTACAGAGTCCTGTTATCAAGATGGTTATCATGAGTGTAGCGTGTTTCATACCGACGCACAAAGTACATGACTCGTTTCAAAATGAAATCAATTAGTGAAAACTATTCTTGAAGGAGAATGTGATGGCTAAACAAAACTAATGCAGTAGAAAAAATTCAATTACTCTTCTGTCGCGCCCCTTTGATGCTACCTACAAGTTCACATCAAGCCCCATATCTAGTCGGACAGGCGACAAAGCTGCAGTTCAGTGTACACACCACTACAACCTACATATAATAATGAGGTTCGTAAGCATGCTTATAGGCAATCTGCTCTGGGAGTTGAGTGTTCCGTCTGGATCCGCTCTTTGTGAGAATTCGATAACCTTTCACCTACTCTTCAGGAAGCAACTGGCCCTTTCCGCCGAAGCAAGCATCGCTTTCGCTTCGCGCACTGCGGCATTAAACAGCAGTTAACAAAACATCAAGTCGAAGCAAACATCCTTCAGGTGCGGGATCGAATTAGTGGTACCAAATTTGTTTATCACAATGAAATTCCGATTTCAAGTGCGGCTTTACCTTCGTATCACTCGCGGTACACTAGTATCCGGCACAGTACTCAACACAGTTTGTTACACTTTGTGCCAATCACTAGCAAGGTCGTCTAATGAAGCCACCGTTGAAATCTTCTAGGGTCGGCTAAGTGTAGGAATTACGAAAAAATAAGTCGACCATTCGAAGACTTACGTAGGGGAACTGTCTCAGCTTGTTTTCTGATCCACTTGCCTTTCATCAAATGAGCAATAGAGAACTGTTCGTATGTTCCAGGCATGATGTATTCCGAGGACAAAGATCCATTAACGCCTATCTTTTTGTTCTTCGAACGCTATGCTGTAAACAAGACAGTCCTAACGTCCATAAGAAGCAAATTCCCCAATGTTGAGCGCTATTGGGTGAAGATTACTCTGTTTATCTAATGCTAAGAACCCATTATGAAAAAAAAAGATTAGACATCAAACATCACTGGACTGCCTCGGCCAGCAGCCGGTGTAACCACGCAATCTTTGATTGTTTGTTGTGCGAATGTCCGAAAACGATTGATGGTGATCGTTGTGTCCGTTGCACTGGTTCTAGCTGGAGTAGTTGCCTACCAAACAATTCGGTGTTGTTATGGCTTGACTTGAAACTCGTTCCGCAATGGAATTGGTAAAAAGGTGTTCTTTGCTCTGAGCCGAAAGTACGTAGTGTTGTTATTTGGCCACTTTCCGCATCGCAATTCTCTCATTCTTTTGAAAATTACCTACCATTTCACGGAATATAAAATGACGGCCGACTTTGAAATACTTGAATTGTAAAATCTTGCGCAATCCGTCTTATAAAGTCTTAATAGCTACATCAGCATCAGTTGATCAGCGTCTTTCTGTTGAAACCAGCACTCAAACCTGATCAGCATTGAAGCAAGAGAAACTCAGGGCACAAGAAACTAACGTGCAGATCCCTACTCAGCAAATGATGGCTAAATAACCATGTTCGCATAGATACATATCCAAAATAACGGGCCAGCGACAGAGTCATCGCTGATTTCCCTATTAAAAAGAGGCTTGACAAGAACAGCATTGGCGACAGGGAGATAGGACAGTCAGCCCGTGGCGAGTAATCTTCACTCCACAACCCATTTGCTTGGATTCAAGTACCCAGCAATGCGAAAATTGCAGGGGGCTCGTAATGATGGAATAAAGAAATATGCTATGGACAACCCTCAAAATGTGCGGTGAACATAACCTCCGATCATTCGGAATACATGCAGTATTGAACACGAAGAAAGGTAAAAGAGTTGGATCGTATCGTTGGCGGTGAACCACTTCCAGCGTCGAGGTAACAACCGTCTCAGTTGGTCAGGTCTGTTCTCTTTTCAAAATCTAAGAGAAAATCTTGGTGTTGTTACGGTGATGGACCTGTCATAGCAGCGCCTCGAATCACCCAGAAGAAGTTACTTGTGAGGGAGACAAGTTTGACAGGGCTTCGATCTTTGTGCTACTCCACTCCGTTCTATTTTACAAATGATGACTTCCACCAGACCTAATCACTCAAGCTTCTATTCAAAACCCGGAAGCCTTGTTGTTAAGCCACGCCTAAGAAACTTTGTAATTGGGCGTAACTGGTAGCTCTTCATGTACTCCCCCTGCTACGCTGCTAGATTTTTGCATGAGCCTATTGATTGGATACCTCGACATCTACTATTACTCTTCAACCCTGACGGCAAGGTTCACAATAATTTCGAGGTATCTTTTTTTCTTTTGGAATGCGTAAGTGTTGGCGAAGAATAGCGCATCGCTGACAAGAAAGTGAAAAAATACAGAGTTATTAAATATAATTCATATCAAAAGTAGGAGAAGTAGTGGTTGTACGAGATAACATGACGGGAATACTTTGGAGAGGGTATTTGAACGAGAATTCAGTTGTTACTATTCGTTAAGAGCTAGTTAGATTAAGAAAAATGTGCCATAAATGCCTTCTTCATGGAATATCTTTCCGAGAATAGAGCAAGAGCCGGAAAACCTGTGAAGGACCCTTCTTCCGCTGACAAGTTTAGAAGTTATCTTTGTTTAAACCACTTTATAGGTAAGAGTTCTGAAGGAATTGATCCTTACTTATGACGAACGTTTTCGATTTTTTCGTTCTGTTGTTGATTCCACCTGAACAGCTCACGGTCACCCGACACATCTTGCTGGGAGTATCGCCACATAGCACTTGGGATGTGTTTGTATCATAAGCGCTTCTTTCAAGGCCACCTCGAGCTGATCTTATTGCAGAGCAGTATTACCCACGCCCAGGCTACTCATTCAGCAATCTTGATAGTCTTACCATTACGCGTCGAATTGATTACCTCATCAGTAGTACATGTTGACAAAAAGTGAAATATGAGCCTAAACCTCGAAATATTACACTACTAACTCCGATTCCGAGAAGCTCTCCCCACTTGATATCCTTGACCCTTGTCATCGACACGGAAACTAAGGATCCAAGGAAAATGAGTAATTTCTCATCGCTCTGTTACTACGCGAGATGAATGCAGGTGCCGTTTTCAGCGCAAACTTCGAACGCGTATCTCTTTAATCAACCAAAGATTCTTCCATCCAACAGCTTTGAAATGATATTATAATAGAAAAATAAAAATAATTGATCAGTGAACAATTTTTCTACTTCATAAATGACATTACAATTATTGGTGAAGGTGAAACGATCGAATGGGAAGCCCTCTATCCTGTAACTGGATGGAGTTTCACAGATTTTGTTCTCCTATTTTTTTAGTCTGTGTTCCTTCTTCAGTATATCACAGAAGTCCCACATATGAAACTTTCCCAAAGAGCGAATCTGCAATACTACTACTACCAGGAGCATCTGCGAAGTCGCCATGACACACTGAACAAGTCACCATAAAATTCCCAATCCGGCCCCCTTGATGAATTGCATTATGTTGGAAATGTGTTGGAAACATGTTGCTGAGAACGAAAATTTTCACAAGGGCAACTCAACCGTTTCAGGGCCATTTGAGCTCCTCGATTCCTCTCCTTGGTGAGCAGACTTCATTGAATCCTAAGGAAATGCTTCTCTCCAGTGTCACAATACTCGTCCCTATCTCGGTCAAAAAATCACGACAGAAAAGCGGATTATTTTCGAGATTTAAAAGGACTCAGGATTCAAAATTGCTTACATGGGGGGAAAGGAAGGAGGGGAGGGGGGGGCGGGCGGGGGGGCTCTGCATTCGCCGATGCTATACCAAAGGCATAGTATGAGTGTGGATAGAATCATACAAAAATGCTTATTTGTGGCAATCTTTAGCTCACTATGTTGCTGATTTCTGAATGTATGTGAATTTCAAGTTGTGTGTAGTATTAAGTGAGTCCTCGAAAACTCGTAGGAATCAATATTTATGATTTATGATTTTGAACCCAAGCCAAATTTGTCAAAGGTCTGTAATAGTCGCAAAATCAATTTCTCGAAGGCAAAGTTCACAAAAAAATGGTTTCTGGGATTTTCCCATAGGATGAATTGAAGGCCCTTTCTGATACCATAAATGCCGATGTCAGGTCGAGAAACGTCCAGGATTGGCCACAAGAAGGGGCCACCCGTTGTATCGTGTGAATGCCACACCCACAGCGGACGAGTTTCAAGGGCGCTGTAGAGGTTGCACTACCTCAAGGGACTCCCATGTTGGGAGTTAAACAACCTGTCATGACCCATCGCGATAGTGGAAGGTAGTTTTAAATAGTTTACTTGATATAGCCAGCTCTCTTTTCGCAATTGTAACAATTGGAATCTCGTCCGAATACTCCTTCCGTGCCTTTCCGCCATGGCCTCGTTTGTTCTTTACTCCCACTACTTTTAGAAAGCCTTATTTTTCGGAAATCGGCAGATTCTCTTGTTTTCTTCGCCATCGGTGCACTACTCTACAACAACACTTCCTCTTTTCCAATCAAAGTGGGTACCACAAAATTATCGTGAACTGTGCCTCTGACTGTTTCAGTATAAAAGCTATTCCGAGCGCCCGCAAAAGCCCTAGCCCTGCATTCGAACTTCTTATGAATACAATATGCTCCGCTAAATCTTTATTATTGAATGAACACGTGAAATTCTATTAAGTTCTTCTGCCACTTGAGTTTAAGAAAATAGTTGCTGGATCTCATCCAACTCTTGGAGAGGCGCATAGTGATAGGATTACATCGTATGCCGCTTGTTAATATTGGTAAAGAATAGTTCGAAAAAAGTGATATCGATGTGAACTACAAAGAACGCGTGGCCTGCGAAAATGTTTTTCTGATAATGCTTGCAAGCTTCACTGGACATGAGTTCATGGGTAAAGCCAGGGCAGGCAAAGAGTCGCAACGGCGGCGGAATTCATAATGTGGAACCACTGCTTTGCATTTGTTGGAATCAGCCTCGCTGGACATACTTTACATCTTGGAACTACTATGTTTTTTGGCAAAAAAATCTCTGAAGTTAAGTTAGTATGTGGGAAGAAAGTGATAAGCACTGATGGTAGGACGGGTTGTGGTAGGAGAAAGGTAGTAGTAGAAAAAGGGAAGTTGACGAATCCTCTCCAAAAAAGTGGTAACCGAGAAGGCTGATAAGAGATTCAGGGTTTTGTTCGTCACGGTGTTACTGGTAGTTTCCCCGCAGCGTTTCATAGCTTAGCGGCGAAAGATAAAGATGTTGAGAGGGATACATTCCTGATGGCCGATCAAAGTTTAAAAGTGCTGATAACAGTGACTAGATTCACTTGAGGGCAGCAAAAAGTCAACGGGTGGCGAAAACTGACACATTCCCTAACAATGAACTTCTATTAGGACGAATCGGAGGTGAGACACTCAGGTCAATGAAGGATCACTCTCCAGAGTTGTCGCAGTATCTGTAGCAGCAGAATCCATTTCTTCAACTTCTCCAAGTCTAGATGATCGATTAATATCTAAAGAGATAAGGCGATAGATAAGAGACTGCTTCATCTTCGCTACTGTTCCTATCATTCCACTGCCTCCCATCTCACCACTTAAGACATCTGCTATTAGGCACGACCAGATGGGAAGTCATTCAGCTAAAGAGCTACTGCCGCTGGGGTAGGCCTAAGAAATGGGAAGAATTAGACTGCAAGCGGATGATTATCGCTCGCAGAAACGGTTACGTGAAATAAAAGCTACTTTCTTTAAAATCATCAGTACTATTTATATATCAGAATTATTTACCGGAGAGAATGACCGCTCACATAAGGCAGATTTGTAAGGTTTGTTATCGGACCAAGTTGATAGAACTAAGGAGGGGAGTGCACGAAGAAAGAATGTCATTTTGCGGTTCTTTTAAGAGAGCAGCGTAACATAAACAGCTATATCTGAAAGGCACATAGTACATCAGTCATAACGCTGCAGCTGCATTATTTTCTCATTTTATTACTGGCCACGCTCGGCTCCATTGGCTACAACATGACTACATTGGATTCGAACCTAGAACATTAAGCTGAGCGGCCAGAAGGAAGTATAAATGCAAACTTAATAGTCTGATGTTACATGCAATGGAAGCATGCAGTCTGTGAAGGGGTTTGAGACTGCTGAGGGCGGTGTAGAAGAGTACAGACTAACTAAAGACAGATTTCACAGGTGTATTGTATTTTTTCTGGAAAACTTTGTATGATCCGGTGTCCTATCTACGTGTTTTGCTTTTTTCTAATGCTTCACTGTTTTGACTACTTCTTAGTTTGTTTACTGAAGAGGCAATTTTATACCTACATTCTATCATAATTTTTGATACTGATGGCCACTTCTTTACTAGTCTCCTTTTCTACGAGTTTACTTCTGTTGTTGACAAACTACAATGAATCACATAAGGCCCAACTAACAAGTTTCCTTCCAACAGCCGACTCTGATCATTCTCACAACCACATGTTTGGTAATAGCCAGCACTGCGTTTTGACTTTTTGATTTTTTTTTCACAAATACCGTTCTCACTTGGCTCACGAACTTGATGAAAAAAAGTTCATTTCAGCGGGATCAGATCATCTGTTTACATCTTTACGACGTGGTGTGTTGCGGTCTATATTGGATCCACAATATGATCCGAACAGAATGCTGGCTCGATATTAATTAGTCAGTCGGTTATGTAACTGACATTACGCCAGTATTCCTTTGGATCATACCGGATGGGTCGCCCGGCTTACGCCGGGCTTCATTCCATCTGTGAAGAATATTTAGAAAATGATGTAGTCACGAAGATGGGGGTGGATGCTCCCCTTCTATTCAACGATGAGGACTTGAGTGCGAAGAATGATGGGTAGCCGACTTTAAAGCTAGGATGGGGTGTGAGATGAATAGTTTATAATATGATAGTACACCTCCCCCAAAGCCTCTTCCCTCCTGAAGCTCAAGACTAAAAAAAGTATGATCTCGGCTCAGAAACGTTCCCGGGCACGATTATGGGCTGACCCCCTTATCTCTATGTAGCGCTCAATCTTGAAAAAAAAGCGAATTTTCCCGACTACATTATTACCTTCGATTTTTGAATAGACACACATAGCACGATGCTAAACAGAAAGAAATCATAGTTTAGAAGCACCCACTTTACTCCATTACTCACCTCACTCTGCAGTATTCACTCTACTCCATTGACCAACCTACCACCAAGTTACAGCTTTATATAAAAAGGAAATGTTAGAGCTAGACTTTCCATATCAGTACCTTTACCAGCTAACCGACAAACCGACGAACCGACACACCAACTTTCTGCTTTATAAGTAAGAGGAAATGTGCATCCCGTAAGGACCACATCCTTTCCATTCATTCTCTTGAAGGTGCTTTTCTATCCCAACTTTTCAAGGAGTACGTTCCTTTTATCAGGAAACCCATCACAAAGTCTGTTTTGGCAATGCTAGTCAGGTAATAATGTCGGTGAGCATGCATACACGCATCGCTGATTCCACTTTGGAGGAACAGCATAAAAAGGAATGTAGACTACATTCATCGATACATCCCTTGCGTATCGAATATTACAAAATACATCTTGTACAGCCCAACTGCAAAAATTATGGGGAAGGAAAAGATCGCTGTAGGTCGAGGCAGGAGCACCAAGAAAGTAAATACATTGAATGACCTACCAATCAAGATCAGATTCTTTCCCTTCGTGAATGTCAGAAACTGTTCTACTACATATATGAAGGAACCTATATTTCTCGGTCGCTTAAATTTCTATGACCATTCTTTTTTTTTTATTGAAGAAGGTGTCACTTGTTGTATAGAGCTCGCTCATATTTCTCAACTATGATTTTTTGGTTCATTTTTTTGGACCAGTATAGTTCTGACATTGCCTTCTGATTTTTTGAAAGGGCTTGTGTCGTATCTTGAGAAAGCATATTCTTCTCTCACTTCACTTGAAAGCTTTTTGATCGACAATCATTTGAGCCGGCCTATACCTTGACTCGATAACAGCAATTTGAAGTTTTTGTTACGGCAATGATAACACAATCTTACCAGCTCGTTCCTTTGATGCCCTTGCACTGGATGTGCACTTTTCGATGGCTTCAAATTACTTTAAAATTTGTTATTAAACCGATGAAAGCTACTTCTGAGCAGTTGCGCCTTTTTATGAGGGTCTGCTGGCTTTTGCATGCTTTGTAGCGTGTCGACCAGACATCGAGAAGTTACGTCGTTTTTGGCACGAAAAGTGAAATGGCCATTTTTTACAAGATCGTTATTTACGCGACTCATTTTTGTTATTCGAGCCCTTTTTTTATGCACACTCACTTTGTTTTCTCAGATTTCAATGTACCTTCGCACTTCACGTGATTGCTTGCTGCGTGAATTCATGCTTACTCGCCCTATTTGCATTTGGTCAAAAAAGAAGAATTCTCATCAGTTTCATTTGCCCTCAGTATTCCAGGCTATAGTCTTTGCTTCAGTGAGGCTTGATACGTTATATATTACACCAACATTCATGGAAGTTCATTGAAGTCATCGCGTGGGAACCAGTGACGTCTTCGTTCGTCCCTGTCGCAAGGGCATGAAAAGACCAGTGGATCGCGCTCGCTCGAGATACGCGAGGCGTTCTATTTTTTTCGCTTACAGTTTCCGTGGAGGAGACCATGGCGATGGCCCCCGTCCTGGATTAGGTTCGAGGTTTCGAGGGATCCAGTCAATAACCGTTTTGGTCCAACAGTCGTCAAGAAATCACGTGACATGTCCGACGTACCTCATCTTCGATTCCTTGGCGTTAGCAATGGCGGACGGATCTTTGTTCGATGGAGAGCTCGGTACGCCAGATCACCCTCTGCACCTACGCGTATCTGAGGATTCCGAGCATTGATCTTTCAACAGCGCATGAAATGCGCTGATGTCAATGGTCAGTAGGGAATATACACTGTTTTTTGTAATTCAAACCAATCCCATTTACTAATCGTAATTTGATAGGCGGTGGTGTTGTGGCAAGTGGCGCACTATCTCACAGCACGATCGCGGGTTCGAGTCCCCGGTCGATATCCGCTTGAGCCAAACAAGTCTTCCATCCCTACGGGGCCAGTTAATTGGTACCAGATGCTTGGGAGGCTAAAAGCACTGACTTGTACAGCTGGCTACCGCAAGTCATTGTGTAGGCCACATACGCATTCACTACGCCACTACGATTCTGAATATAAGTCGAATGCGGGGGCGCGTTCCTAGAAGGGACTGATTAACGCCGAAAGACGTAAGACCTAGACGTTATCTACTCATCCCCAATTGCCCATGATGCTCTCGAAATCCGCACTGAAAAGCTAGGGGTAAAATTTTATTGCTCTGCCCCCTTCGTAGAAGGCCATATCCTGATGTTCAGTTGTTATAGAGCTCACGAAGATTCCTCACATACTGAGTAGGAACACCAAGTTTGTTCATACCTTCTGTCTTGACTGAATAGAAGACTCTCTTCCAGTCGATCAACATCAGACATAGCGGCATTCGGTATCCTCGAGATACTTCAATAACTCCTGTTAGAGTGTCACATGGATGCCTTTACTCTAATATTCTGCCAGTCCCGTTAAAAGTGAATCGCTCGGAAATTCTATAGATAAAAGCAGCATCCTGTTTATGTGATAGTTGCACATATCGTCCGGACCTTCCTTTTTGTAGAGTCTTGCTAGTTTACCACTGCTTCCATAGACATACATAGTTCACGATTCTTCTCAGTCTCAGTGGCTCTTTGGCTAGAACTGCAGCCCTTCTATTTCTCATTCTTATCAGCCAAGACTTACAAGATCGGAAGTTAGTTGTCGTTGCCTTCAACGCTGGTATACCAGCACGAAAGCGCTCAGAGAGCGTTGTCTGTTGAATCTTACTTTCCTGTCACTATAGTAAGATGTTCGACGGGTGAATTGGATTTTTCATCGAGTTCTCGGAAAATGGGTCTTCCCGTAAGTTTGCAAGGGTTCGAAGTGATCAGAGCGGGCGACGGTTTTGAGGTTTCGTTTTCTGAACGACGCAGTTATCTCTCAACGCATTAAAAAAGAGAATCTACCGCAGAGGAAGCGGTGGTGCGACGTAGAGCATCGGAACGACAGCGACCTGGTCACGCTTCGGAACTTCCGGATTTTCTGTGCCCATAATGTCATGAAAAAAGATCTTAGACTTGCGGTGTCTATTGCTGGAAAACACGAAAAATGATGTAAGAATCGCTTGGCAAGTGAAGTTGGGAATTTTATTTTGACCAGTTGCAAATTGGGCCACCTCATTACCGCTGTTCTCTTCTCCTCACTTCAGGCATTGCCTTATTCGTATTTATTATGATAAAGACTTGTATTGAGGTCCAAGATGCGGATTCTGGGTGCATCACATGCCTTAAGGCGATTGTGCCTCTACTCACGGCGAGGCTACGCTGCCGCCGTCCCACAGAGAGAGTTTAAAAAGGTACGGGTATCCAACCTGCTCTCATTGATTCTATCACCATGATTTGTGTACTGTATTATATAGTGTACATATTGTTTTCCACTCTTACACTTCTCCAGATTAGAACTTCAGCTCAGGCATTTGTAAAATTTCTGATTCATTATAAGCAATGGTAAACAAAATATGTAGTCAAGGGAAGATCTCAGGGACAATAAGTGTGGTGAAAATAAGTTGAAAAACGCAGATATAAGGGAAGGAAAATAAGTCAAGCTCTCATCACAGTTACGGGGTGTATCAAAGTGGGCGGAGATAGAAGAAAAGTTTTTTGTTCTGCTCCAAAGATCCTAGCGAGTGAAAAAGTGTATAGCGCTTAGGGAAGAAGGACATCAAACCTTGGCCACGAGCAGGTTAGATACATATTAGGATAGCCGTGGCTACGACCAGAGTTCTGTAATCTCATTCTAACGGCTGGATAGAAGTTTAGAGAAGAGTTATCAAAGAATGGGCGGTTGACATGAAGCGGTTGGAGTATAAGCCAAGCTTTGTCGAGCACTCGTGATTAGATAAGGTTAAATATTACTCAAGATAGACAAGCCGATGTTCGCATCCTACTAGTAGTGAGTGCACAACCAGACAGTCTCACTTGCTTCATTGTCTGGATTTTTGGCGACCGCTTTGTGTCGGTAAAACTGACTTCAGTAGCCAGTTGTTGGGATCCTAACTCTGTCTGTAGTTAGGATCCTTGAGTTGTACCCAAGAAAGGAGATTCTACATGTTGTGAATTAAGAATTTCAGGTGAAAGCGAAATTTCGAAAAAAATCTTAAACTTGAGCAAAAATTTCTGAAGAAAAGCACACTTCTCTTCATGAAATATTAGTCAGTTACGTTTTTTAGGTAATGGTGGCAAATCGAGGAGAAATAGCTATCAGGGTATTTCGAGCTCTTTCCGAACTGAACATCAAATCAGTTGCAATATATAGTGAACAGGTAGGTTCTATAATACTTCAAACAACTATTCTTGGCATTTCATTTATTATACGCTGACGCAGCAATCTACGTATGCCGTTAAAGGGTCGGATATGTTACATTATGTTAAGTTCTTCAGCTGTTCAGGGCAGAGGTGGTATATTGACAATTTCCGTACTAATACACACAATTTATCCATGGTTCAAATCTCGGATCGATACTCGCCCAAGCTGACCAAGCCTTTCATTCCTCCGGGGTCGGTTAATTCGTGAAAGACTCATCTCGAATCATTATATATTCCACAAAAGCATCCAAATCACCATGGAGATTTTGAATGGAAGTCGAAAGGGAGACGCACCACAAGAAGGGTCAATTGACTTTAGGCCTTACTTTACTCTTAGTGCAGCTATTCATATTGCTCACAACGATATGGTAAATAGTAATAGTGTGATAGTCTGGATTTACTTTGCCATAAAAAGAAGTTAGAAGAGCACGACGTAGATTACCGTAGTAATGTAATGAATAGCAGGATAACCCTCGGTTCAGTGACTGTCCATTTCCAGAGTTTACCTTTTCATTTCCGAGTCCTTAACTGTGGAACACTTTCCGTTGGCTAGTGACTGACACATTATTGAACTATCGCAGCGCCGTGAATGAGTGAAATTAGGTCACTATGCTGCCTAAAGAAATGAAAGCTAGGACTAATGCCTTCTTTGTGTCTCGAATTCAGGGCAAGGACAACATAATAAAGTTTTTGGAGTCAGTCGAACCCGTTGTGGGACGCCCGCTCCCGTTCGAATTTCCTTCAGAATCCTTGGGGCATATTGAATCCGTATTTGGCTGTTTGATGACTTGTGGGCCAGCTGATGTACAGATCAGGGCTTTTTATCCTACCAGACGAATCTGGTATCATTCATCCAACCCATGAAAAACTTGGTTGATCAGGCGGATGTCGATCCAGGATTCGATCCCTCAGCTCTGCCTAGTGATAAATGAAAAACCTTACTACTGTTGAGATCCACTTCGGAGGGCGACCAGGTGAGGTCACTCCTAAATTCGTTCCCAGCTGCTGTGAAGTACCCAAAGCGATCCACTTCCGGCGTAGACAACAAATGCAGTGCCCGATGTTTGCAGGCGATATTTTCCTTCCTTGTGCTAAAGCACCTGATTTAGGGTTGCGAATGAAAAATAACTTGTTACTGATACATTCTGCACGTTCCATCATTTTTGCTTCTACAACTTTCTCGGTCAGCTCACAGCATGCATTGCTCTTGCAAATGAGCTTATCTCTCACTGAACGGGCACTATGGGATGCGTCTTGCAAAAATAGGATGCTACCTTCGATGATCGTGATACACTCGAATCCGAGTTTGCGTGATACGATTTTAGGCGTTTACTCATGGCAAATTTACAATTCACGCAGGATTACGCTCAATCGTCCTTTTTGTTCTGCCGAAAAAGATGAAACTCCAATGAATTTTTTACTCGATCGTTCGAATGGGGAACGAAACTGCCTTAGAATTTCACTATACGAAGGATAAGACTTTCTTAAGATAAGAGGGCAGTCATGTGTAGGAAGATGAAGTCTGATACCGCCAGCATTTTGTTGTGGCTTTTAAGGTTTTACTACCGTTCCAGGGACTTCGTAAATTGACCACACTCCAGGCAACAAGTCTATTTCGAACAGATTTTCAGATATGAAGTTTTCTTCCCCACGGTGCATACTCATCCACCTATATCGTTCGACGTCCCCTTGATTATCGATTTGCTAAAGCAAACATCTGTATCGCATCCACTAGTACCCTAAGTTTGCGGTTGCTCCTCAAAAGGCCCAATGATTTCAAACATTTCGTGATGAACATTGGTTGCTGACCCTATACTTCTGCCTCAAACGGTTCGGATGGTAAGCCGCTACAGCGGACATGGCACGACATTTGAAGCTCACCCGATTTTTGCTTGTTCCCCAATAATTCTATGGCTCAGGTAGTAACCCTAAACCAAAATCGTTCCAATACCATGAAGCGTGATTCGTTTATGGACAAGCAAGGGTTCCCTTCAGCAACTTATGAAGCAAAATGACCAAATGATGCAAAAATCTTTATTCACTTAAAAGTTTCTTAAATGATGATCCTATCTTGGAAGCATCGGTACCGTAAAATGACAATTGGCCCTTTACATTAATTACAGATGTGTCTTTTTTAGGATAAGCACTCGGTGCATCGATTGAAAGCGGACGAGGCATACTTAGTTGGCAAAGGCCTACCACCTGTTGCTGCGTATCTCTCAATTGATCAAATAATTGACACGGCTCTAGAGGTAATTTTTTTAGTGTTTATAGCGGTATAACCTTTGACGAAAAATGCAATTTCTTTTTTTAGCACGGTGTGGATGCTATCCATCCTGGTTATGGTTTCTTGTCTGAGCGAGCTGATTTCGCACGGGCCTGTAATCAAGCGGGAATATGTTTCATTGGCCCTAGTCCAGATGTCATTGCACGTATGGGAGACAAGGTATTTTTCCGAATATTGCTGTAAAATTAGAGGGATATCAATTACCTTGCGAACGTAGAACATGGTTAAGAATTTCGTCTTTGAGTTTTTAATTGCAATGCTTCTTTAAAACAGTAATTTATTCTAGGTAGCTGCCCGTCAAGCAGCTATTGAAGCTGGTGTGCAGGTGGTTCCTGGAACCTCTGGGCCAATCACTGCGGCCAAGGACGCGGTCGATTTCGCCGAACATTATGGAACACCCATCATCCTGAAAGCTGCTCACGGTGGTGGTGGACGCGGCATGCGCAGAGTTGACAAACTCGAAGAATTAAGTCTATATACTAATCTAATTAAGTATCTACATGTCTTCAAATCTGAATGAATCTAGCAAGGCAATCTTCAGTTAACACAAATACATGCCTGAGTGCGAATCAAATTATCGTCTCAGAAATGGCCCTATCACCTAACATTTACAATCTATCTCTTTTATACAATTGTTTCAGGTTGAAGACTCGTTCCAACGCGCGTTATCCGAAGCTCAAGCAGCTTTTGGAGATGGATCTCTATTCGTTGAGAAGTTCCTAGAACGCCCCCGACATATTGAAGTGCAACTTTTAGGTATGTTTGAAAGGTGTTCATTGGTTCCATAATTTTCTCTGTATCAACATATAAACAGCATGATGCAATGTTTTGCATATTAGGCAGTAGTAAGTAGAATCATTGTTAGTGAGGAGGGTTTACGTGCTAGCAGCACAGTCAAAATATTCGACAAACATGCAAGCCACAATGAATATTTGTATGTGAGCTTTCGTTTGTGCATAGGCCTGCTCAAACGTCTTCTTCGCATGGTTAACGTCACTGCCAGGAAAGTTGAATAAGCGCATGCGAATTATTCTGAAAAAGATCGTTAATTATCTCTAGTTACTTTATTATCTTCCATCTTACCTACACCCGTCGTGAGCTAGGAAAACGTGAAAAAAAAGAAGATTTGTAAAGGAGATTTCGTCGAGGCTTCATGCTTCCTCGTTCTAAGCTAGGCGCAATACAGCTAGGCTTCGCTTTAGGCGCAATACAGCTAAAACAGCCAATGTTTGAATACAAGATCAACCATATTACAAACAGAATTGGCTGACGTTGGCCCACTATGACACCTTCTTCTCTCACTACATAAAGATTGCAGTTGTAAAGTAAGATGTATCACGTTGAAAAAGTAGACTATGAATAGTCTTTCAATAATACCAAGGACCTATATTGGTTGTTTCAATCTCACCCACAAACACACACACACACACATACACACACACACACACACACACAC